>SNQJ01S0010804.1:204501-215262 GCA_010110895.2 Picea sitchensis | reverse complement strand
TTTGGCTTAATTCATCGTTTAGCCTTAATTCCTCCTTATTTCTCCATCTGGTTCCCTGTTTGTGCCTGACTATAGTCTACAGGAACATATAGACTACTAAGTCACTCCCTGCTGGCCTAATCTTGGGGACGGGACATCACACATAGATCAATGTGAGATCCTTGTAGGCAGAAAATTGTGAGAAAAAACCATTGCAGCAGTGTGACGACTTTTACAGACAAAAAACTGTCATGTTTTCTCAGAAAATAGCAGCAAAAAAACAAGATGGAGAATGCAGATGTTTTTCAACGGTAGAAAAGCATAATAGCAAACTTTCAGCATGAAACCTATAATAAATGGATTCTGCATAATAGCAAACATCTGCATTCTCCATCTTGTTTTTTTGCTGCTATTTTCTGAGAAATAAATGGATTTTGTGAGCAGCAAATTCATGGAAGAAAGAACATGCCCTAGTAGACAGAAAATGTGCTCCAGACATCATTTCCCTAGTCATTGCAAGAAGACATTTACGTTTTTGCTCTAATTGGTGTGCATAGAAAGATGCCTTGACAGCCATGAGAGGATGTAGGCAGAAGTTTAGAGGGCAGAGTAGCCCAGAATTGTCCAGAAAATGCAGTCCAACAGGCACAAATTGGGAGTTATACTGGAGGTAATTTTGTTTAAAGTTTTAGAGTGTTTGATTTGGTCACAAGATGAACGTTTCTTAACTTCTTTGGTTGGTAAATTTATTTATTGTAATATTGGGCTAGACATTGGCTCAATGGATGTAGTTGTCGGTTCTAGAACTAGCTGTTCCAGCATTTAGGTAATAGAAAATTTTGATTTTGTAATAAAAACTTGTTATAAGAAAAATGAAACCGAATCACCGAAAGAAAAAACTTAAAAGAGAGAGAAAGCCTGCATATGATGAGAATGTTGGGATTTACAAGTGTTAGCAAGAGAATCAAACAGAACCAAAACCGACCCAAATTCTGCAATCAAGAAAGAGATAAACAGCACTAGGGCAGCCAAGAGAGGTGGAGCCCTAGAGAAAGAAATAACCTTAGCACAAGTGCACTAGAGAGAGAAAGAACCCAAGACAAGATAGATCAAACCAAGAACAAGAGAGCGTAATGCTTTGAAGTGACCTTAGGCAAAATCACTTGTATAAGAATGAACGAATGATCACAGTGTGTGAAGATACAAATAAGAGTTGTGTATTTATACACAACTAAAGAGGTAGGGGCAGGGCACTTTCCCTGAGGAGGGGTTATGACCCTGCATTGAGTTGACAAGGTCGGCCTTAACCATGCTTATAAATATAATATAAAAGTACAAATAATGTCGATCGTGGCCAAAAGTGAAGATTACACCCTTAACTCTAATAGGGAAGAAAACCAAAACAAGACACATGGCAAAAATGAGCAGTGGACAACCATACACATTTTATAAAACCATTAAATGACATGAAACTAGACCTCAAGAAAAGAAACAAAAAAAGCCTACATATGATGGGGAGAAGAGCCAAACAAAATGCATCACAGAGATGGGCAAAAGAACCTATAAACATATTAACACCGGATTTGACCTTGTAAATCTGAGTGTTAATCTACAGTTCATTGTTCATGGGTATCATTCGGGGTGAGCTCATTGTTACAGAGTTCACCATTTGGCATCGATAGTTCATGGGTACATTACGGGGTGGATTGGTTAGTCGGTCCACTGACGCAACATCGATGGTTTGTTGAGTGCATCGATGGTTTGTTGAGTTCCTTTCAGACTTGGCACATGGTCGCATGTCTTTGTTATTCAGGGATATATGGTTGGACAGAGTTCAAACAGGTTACTTTTATTGTTACATAGGTACATGTAGACAAGTGAGGCCATGAAAACAGATGCCCCATACTTACAGATTCAGTGCAATATTCAAAATATGGGAGGTCGAAGACCCCAAAGTGGTATGATCAGGGTGAGTTTGTAGTATCATCTTTTGCATGATCTGATCATGGTTTTGGACACCCTTTGGGGAGATATGCAAAGGGTTCTATTTTTAGGCAAATCTGAGAAGTTATTTTTACCAATTTCTATTTTTAGCAGTTTTTGGAGTGGTCTGATTGTCAATTTGATTTCATATTTGAGAATCCAATTGGAGGATTTACCTATGGTGTGAATTTCACTGGATTCCAAGGACAAGCTATTTTTAGCATGTGACTGGTCATTTGGGGACCCAGTATGACTAGCAGCATCAGTGTTGGATTTCAGGCCATTTCAATAACTTTGAATTTCCAGGGATAGGTTGCATTTTGACATTGGTCTATTCTTAGCTCAATGGACCCACATGGAGATATTAGCTATTTGTCAACAATGTTAAGCCCTAATGGGCTTGCATATGACCTTGATCGGTCAACCTCCTTGATGATCCTTTATTTACCTTGGGCTTGACTTTGACTGTGTGGTGGAGTAACTTAGAAGCCACACACCCTTCTAGAAAGATTTCTTGTGCCATTTTGAGATGATTCACCTTACTATTCCATTCCTTAAGATAAGATAGGATAAGATGAGATGATGCACCTAGCTTCGAGATAGGATTGCTATTTTTATGCCTTATCCTTTCTTGAAGATAAGCATTTGCTATTTTTATGCCTTGTACTTTCCTAAAGATAAGCTTATCTATTTTACTATTTCAAAATCCTAAATTGGTGGTTCTAAACTTATCTCATGGTTTATTCTTAGAAGACTTTCTTAAGCTACTAATTTGTGTTATTCTTGTAGTTTATTCCCTCTGTGAGATTCGTTATTTTTATGCCTTATACTTTCCTAAAGATAAGCTTATCTATTTTACTATTTCAAAATCCTAAATTGGTGGTTCTAAACTTATCTCATGGTTTATTCTTAGAAGACTTTCCTAAGCCACTAATTTGTGTTATTCTTGTAGTTTATTCCCTCTGTGAGATTCAACCTAGCCTGAGCTATTTTGAGCCACATATTTCTCTCATTCATGTGTCTTATCTGTAGGGAATGTGTGGTCTCAAGGAGGTTCAACCCAATCTATAGTAGGGATTCTCCAGAGCTATTTTTGCAAGCAGATATTATTGGAGAAGAAGTTCACTATACTTGGAGATGATTATGCTTATCCTTTCTCTCTCTCATTCTTTCCTCTATATGTTGTATGAAGCAAAGAGAAGTAAGGATTGAATTTTATTGTGTGAGATCTTCAGTATCTTCTCTTGTGCTTTCCCCTTCTCCTTTACAAGTCACTCTCACAATGTCAACACAATCTCTTACTGTCATTAGAACATTCAGTATGCCATTCATTACATATTTATACAAAATCAAGGTAGTTATAATCAGTTATAACTACTGCAGATCACAAGTCAAAGTGCCTTGATCGCAGTTGTCCTCATCATGGTCACACTAGCAGTAGGTCACAGTCGTTGCAGGGAATCAAATCACAGCAGCGGGCTTCTACAATTAATCAAATAAAGGTCCAACATGCTCCCCAAACTGTTCAATTAATCAGATTTGTTGACATCCTTAGAGGAAAAAACATTTGGGCTGACAAAACTAGCAAACTATTGATTGTAGTTATTAGAAGGCTCTCATTACTTTAGTCCCCCTCTGCTCCCAAATGATCGCACTGTTTAAATATGCTTTTGATGCTCTTGATGACTTGGAAATGGAAAGTCTTATTTTGTCTCCAAATTCAATCATTTTGGTAGGAGTTGAGTTCATGGGATACATCGTTATCTCTGTTCTAGGAATGCAGAATGGCAATATTCTGGACAGCCTTTTAAAAACTACCATCCACACTTCTGTTTATAAGTTCAATCCTTGGATTTTCTGTTCTTCTCACCATCCCTTCCATGTCATGATGGCATACAGGCTTGGTACGAGATGAGGAGATAAACCTTTCTCCTGACCTTTCTCCTAATGCAGTGACTCTCATTGGCAACAACTCTAAGCTGACAAGGTAATGTCCTAAAAGTGTGGCATTTGGCAAGTGAAATCAAGGCAGACATGCATCAGTCATTGGACAGTCTGGTGTACGATGTGTGCTATACAAGGCCATTAAGGTAGAGACAATACAAAATATAATTTGCTTCGAGCATAAATGTCAAAATGGATGACATCCAAAGCACCATCCAGGCATTTCTGCTCATGTTATGGTCTTGGGAAATATGGTTAAACAATCTGAGCCTTAAGGCGACCATTGATTCAATCAGGAAAGTCAATGAAAATCCCAACCACTTTAGACTAATCATCATCATACAGTTTAATGACCAGCAGCATGTGTCAGTCAAACAAGAACCCAAAGCCAAGAACAAAACGACCTTCAAAGGGGTTCCAATGCAGGGGAAGCCGGGAAAATTACAGATAAACTAAAAAATAATAAAACAATCATCCACAAAATATCCAACAGCTCAGAGCTAGACATGCTCATTAAATTGGCATAGAATTCTACCATAAATCATTGCTTCATTAAACGCATCCACTGCATTCATTCTGCCTCTCTGAAAGAATACAAGTTTGCCCTTTAAATAGGATTATTTGCCCAGAATTTTCCTACTAATTAACCCCTCTGAAAATAGCTTCCTCTGAGAAACAAAATTCTAAACACAGCTAGTTATTGATATAGCTACAGCTTACTATCGTATCATCCATCCACCTAAAAATAAAATTCCAAAACTATCTGCTTGTAAGAAACAGACCTCTGATAATAGATATACAGCAGATCTTTTTTGAAACCCCTCCAATAAAGACAGGTTCTTCCATCAGTTTCTCTGAGCTGTAAAGCTTGAAGCTGATTTTTTTTCTTCTATGTATAACTCTCAAATAATCCAGTCTGATTTTGACATTTGAAAAGTAGTCCACAAAGAGTTATCAGGAATATTTAATTAATCAGTAGTATGATCATTGATATCTCTGTAGATCATTTTTATCAGATCAGGTTTAGGCTCCTTCAGTTCTTATGCCACCTCAGGTATGGGAAGTTTTCAGATGCTGTTTGAACAGACCACAACCATGGCAGTTTTGTATTGTGGTCTTTATATCAAAAATAAACTCTTTTTGGACCAAAAAAAAAATCCTGTGAAGGTTGGGTAGGATTTGGGGCCAGCTATGTGTGATATGTTAATACTTAATGTCCCTGACAGGTCAGGCATACTATAGTCTACACTGACAATTTACCCTGGTGGTACCTGTGGACGGCGGTGAAGTCTCTGGGGACTTCCATGTCTGATTACATGGAAAAAAATATCTCCTAAATAATACATGGCACCTGTATTCCATATTATGGTTGGAATACTCCACTGGCTGCCTATCACTACTCCTAATCCACGATACAAATGACATAAAATTATTCTTGACACCAGAGATATGTACTGTCATTGTAACAGAGCTGACCTCCATGTATGAGGCAACCTCTGATATCTGAGAATAAAATGCACCAATTCAGTCCCGGCAGAGGATAACAATGCACTCCCACTTACCCATGTTTCCACAGATGAGCATGGTACTTCTATGATGTCTTTACCAGGCCAGGATATAAGAACATGCATGGGGATCCTATTGCCCATGAAATTTCTATACCTAACTCCCAAGAAACATGTTCATACTGTCAATAACCAGAAAACAAGTATCTACATAATAAAAATAGGAAAATAGTTTCCGAAAAAAAGGGGGAATGGGGGAGGAGGTCTCATATTAATTCCCAAGGCCCATCCAATGGAGCCTTGATTCACTGGTGAGGTGAAGTTGACAAGTGCTAAGTCATGTACGAAGACAACATTCGCACTATGGTCTGCCCCACTTGCATGGAATGAGTTTGAAAGGGATGAGGCCAGATGCAAGGTCTGRGCAATTTTGGCAGAATAGATGCCCCTCAGAGCCAGCACCTAGGCCAAAAAAWAATCTTCTCTTTGCAGYGTTGCATATCCGAGCATGTTTCTTGAAGCACTTTAAGAAATAAAATAAAATTGTAAAGCCTTCTCCATTCAAGGGCAGTGAAGAAAAGGTGGYCAGAAGCCTTGYKGYTGATAGRTAGGCCATCACTCTTAGGGATGAATGCATGCATTGTAAGGTRGATATACATCCTCTATTATAGARTGGATTGGTTGGCCTTGACAGCATTTTCTTATAGTCGTGTTTCTGATGAACCACCACAGCCATTGCTTAGTCTGCTTGCTATAATTTAGTGGACAAAAACTCAGGCATAATAATGTGTAAAATTTGCTAATTTGTGGTACCAGAATAACTACCATTTAACCTATAACCACAAGTTAAGTTGGGAGCTTTGGTACTCTTGTGGGATAAATTACAAACCCATGGCCAACAAAACAATCAATCAATCAATCTAGAATGCAAATTCACAGTCGAGAAGGAGAGCTCAACAAAACCCAGATGTGTCGAAAATTAATCAATCAATTGACCCAACAAAACAATCAATCAATCGAGAATGCAAATTCCTAGTTGAGAATGAGAGCTCAATAAAACCCAAATGTGTCTAAGTCAGTGAATCACTTGAGAATGCGAATCTAAAGTTCAATGAGTTATAGTTAAATCATGCATGCGGGCATTCGTCAATCATTGCAAGGCAAAGACGAGCCATTGCACAGAGCAAGCAATGCTAATTAATAAAAGACGATCGAACTGACCTGGGGAATGGTTGAAGGAGATGAGAAGAGCCAATATGAGCTGGAAGGCGAGTGCGAGTTGAGATGGAGTCTGTGGTACCTACTGCTGCAGCAAATACAAATAGTTGATGAAGAGGAGGGTATGATGAGATTGTGAGCGTCCTTAGAGCCATTATATGGATGGCATACGTATTATTCTGGGAGTTATTCCCACTAGCCTTCGGCGTAGGATTCTATGTGTATTAATTCCTACTCGCTTTACGAATTATATGGATTGCAACCCATCCAAAATTATCATGGATTGCAACCCATCCAAAAAAGTCCATGGAAAATGTACCTTTAACACTTTCGCTCACAACGTTGAACAATTGTTGTATGGCAACTGTTGTACGGCAACGTTGTCTCTACCAGGTTGGAATGGGAATAAATGCATTACTACAGCGGGACTGAGCACAGACACGTGAGAAGCACCTTGAAGTATATGTGGTATCCATGCAGAGGATGACTTGTGGCAGCATGTCACAGGCCAGACACAAGACATTTGGCTTGTAGATGACCCCTAAGGTTAATATGCGAACGAGGCAGTTTTTTCCTGGGGTGTATATAGTTCAAACATGGGACTTAGAAAATTTATGTCTCGATGACTTGCAATAAAGGTTCCTGGAAAAGAGGACCAGGAAGCATACACATTAAACATTCAAATATAATAAACACAAATTCCTAACATAGTTGAAGAAAAAAAAATTAGTGTTTCCGAATTAGTTTTCTTTGAAATTTATTAAAAATTAATAATCCCTTGCAACAAAGGTTCTTGGAAAAAAGGACCAGGAATCATACACATTAAACATTCAAATATATAATTAGTTTTCTTTGAAATTTATCAAAAATTAATAATGTCTTGCAACAAAGGTTCATGGAAAAAAGGACCAGGAATCATACACATTAAACATTCAAATATAATAAACACAATTTCCTGACATCCAGTATAGTTGAAGGCAAAAACAATTTGCATTTTTGAATTAGTTTTCTTTGAAATTTATCAAAAATTAATAATGTATGTTACATATTTATGGAACATGTTCCATATTTCTGGAAATTTAAATGTGTTTGTCATATAGACTGGGATTGGAGCTCTCGTGGACCATAAAAGAAATAAGTACAAGAAATAGGACTGTAGAAAGAAGAAGTGCGCGACGGTAGAAAGGAAGACCTGAAAAGAAGAAATTGGAAGTTATGAGTCTTTGGTTAGAGATTTCTATTTAAAGAGGTAGAATAACTGGATTTATAAAGAAAACAAGATGCGATCAGTATAGACTTACTATGAAGTCGATGCGTTTTTGTTGTTGTCGTCGACAGCCACTAGAATCGTGCCAACCGGTTGTTGACCTTCGTCGATGAGCTTGTCCATTCTCCATTGGAACCATTCTTCAATGTAGCTTCTCATGGGGGGCACGTTGATTTCATCCCGGATTTCTATGTCGAAAAGCTCGTTTTCTAATTTCCTTACATCCATAGAAATACTATGCAGAGTCTATTCAATTTATTCATTGTGTGTCGAATAGTCCACTAGCCAGTTCTCGACCTCATAAACACCATATTCAAGGATGTCGTAAAACTTTTCTAAAGACAACCCCTTTAAAATATAAAGTTGTTCATTGAAGGCTTCTTTGGTCAAGGACAAGGATTTGAGGATTAAGTTTGGGTCTTGAACCTCGTTGGTACTTTCGGTTAAGTCTATTTGGGTCAGGTTTCTGAATAATTCTTCTTTCTTCGATATGGCTTGTTCACATGATTTGACAATAAGCTGCAGATTCTCAACTTTCTTTTGCCAACATGCTTTTAATTGTTTGATCCGCTTTGGGGAGGGGAGATCCTCTTCTCTTCTTTTCAGATCCGAGTTATTGATGGGATGTTTGGCAAAAGGGGTCACCATCTGTTCATAGAAACGTTCTTTATTTTTTAAATTCGTCTGCAAATGTCCGTGCAAATCATTTGCCCTAATTTGAAAGGAAGCTATTTTTTGTGATGTTTCTCAGGCTTCAGTAATTAGCTACATTATTTTCTTGATGTTCTTCTCTACAACGGCTCTACACGATGTGAGGAGGCTGGAGGATCCTTTTAACTTGGTTGCAAGGGTAGCAGGCACGGTTTTTACTAAAGGACTAGCAAACTCTAGGGTAGCAGTGAAAGCCTCTTCCAATTCCTTGACTCGGTCGTTCAGTCTGGCATTCTCCGCTTCAATTCCTCCAATGGAATCATCAAGAGCATCATCGGTTATGCGGTGAAATCAGGAGATTTGGGATGACCGCATTTTGCTAAAGTTAATCTCTGTACGAGATTTGTCTTTCTTAATTGTTACATCTCTCTTTTCAATGATTACACTTTTAGATTGACTGTCAAAAATAGCACTCTGGAATACAAAGGATTCATCTTCGTAAAAAATGTCGGTCTCAACGATTTTCATTGTGAAAATATGGTGCATCCCATCCACGTACAGGTGAACTTTGTGCATGTGCTCAATTTCAGTTTCAAGCTGCATGTGCTCACTTTCAATTTCGGGTTCTTTCGCCTACCCTACAATGTTTTTTCTCTTCTTCGTCACGGGAAGCTTGTGAGAACTATCAATTTTTGCGCGAGGAGGGTTCTTATCTCCTCCTCCGTTTGAAGATTTTTGAGTTGCTTTCTTACTGGGGTGGGTCGTTGAAGCGATGCTCTGTGATGTCGTGCTCTTGGGAGTGTTGACCAGGGACTGGGCACTCTTCTCACTGGATATTTTTATGTGTTGTCTGTACAATTCAGTCGCGCTTTGCAATGTCTCTATGTCGCAATCGTTAGAAGCATGAGTGTTGTCGTCATTGTCCCTATCTTTCGTCAGGCGTCTATGGATAAAAGAGCTGCTAAATCTAACTGATAGTAAATGTTCTCGAAAATTCCCATTAGGGTCGAACTCTTTTAGCCTTTTAGCATATGTTAGGTTCAAGTTCTTGAAATGGCATGTGAATTCATCAATCTTGTTGACGTTTCTGCACACAAAGTCCCCGACTTTCCAGGGCAAACGAAGGAACTGTTTTTTTCTCTTGTCATGGAAAAAATGCAACCTGTGGTTGTATTGCCTTGCTATTTATGTAACAAACATCTTTTCCGTAATGTGGCATGGAAGGAAAACAGGATTTTCCTTGGAGCCGAAGACCATTAGTACACTGTAATTTTCTTTTTGTTCAAGTGTCTCCTTCCTGTCCAAAAACTTGGTTGCCTGGCCAGACATATGAGGAGCATCCTTTCCTAACAATAAATCTTTGAAAAATGAGACAAATTCATTAAAAACCTCATAAAAACAATGGGAGGCCTTGTGCCTCCACAAGGCCTGGTACCATAATGTTACTGGGTTGAATTCATAGTTTATTTTCTTGGATAGAGATAGTTTTGAAAACGGACATCAATGCACTATTGCGAAAATCAAGTAGGATGACATATAAAATTTATTCGATTCTTTGAATCATGACAGCTGGGAACAAATTTCAATGGAAATTAGCTTCCCCCAATCGAAAATGAATTGTTCCTTGACTATAAAGTACAAAATATAAATAATTATACCGAAAATGCTTGTCGTGGATTCCTGTCCCGTTATTCTTGTAAACAGCTAAGCAATTTCCTAAAATGGATTTCTAAAGGAACTGACCTGCAAATTTGTGATATCTTCAGGAACTGTTGTCGGGTCTTCGAGGAACTCGGGTAAGAGGTCCAACCTGTTAACATGTTTCTCTAGGAACTGTTTGCAGTCTTGTCCTCTAAAGGTCAAAGTTGGGTCTGATAATCTTAACATCTCGCGGAAGACCTAAGGTGATAAAGAAATAGGAGAATGGTCGCGCAGTGGAATAATTCTTTGGCTTGAAATATATTTTTCGATGCACCAAGAGACCACCTCCTTACAGTAAAAAACCTTAGGGATGCAGCATGCACGAGCGATTCCAGAGGTCCAAATCACTTTGTTATAGGCGGAACGGGATGAATAGTAAGAGTATGCCCTAGACCACTGGAAGTTCCAGTCCTCACGTCCGAAGATATTAACTGTATCTCCACAGAACTACGGTCGAGTTGCTGCCATAAGTTTACAAGAAAGTTTGTTTGCTCCATACGATGTCTGAAATGA
>SNQJ01S0010804.1:119592-174947 GCA_010110895.2 Picea sitchensis | reverse complement strand
CCTAGGCTAGCCTAGCCTACCTACTCTAAAAGGGCTAGCCTAGCCTACTCTACCTAGCTTACTCTATCCTATCCTAACGTAGACTTGCCTACTCTAGCCTACTCTACCTAGGTTTTCCTAACATACTTTACCTAGCCTAAACTAGCCTAGCCTACACTACCTAGCCCACTCTACCTAGCCTAGGCTAGCCTAGCCTACTCTATCCTATCCTATCCTAGCCTAGCCTTCTCTACCTAGCCTAGCCTACTCTAGCCTACTCTACCTAGCCTAGCCTAATCTACCTAGCCTAGCCTACTCTATCATATCTTAGCCTAGCCTAGCCTACTCTACCTAGCCTAGCCTAGCCTACCCTACTCTACATGACCTAGCCTACTATAGCCTATTCTACCTAGCCTAGCCTAGCCTAGCCTAGCCTACTCTATCCTATCCTACCCTAGCCTACTCTATGTAGCCTGGCCTACTCTACCTAGCCTACTGTACCTAGTCTAGCCTAATCTACCTAGCTTAGCCTTGCCTAGCCTACTCTACCTAGCCTAGCCTTGCCTAGCCTACTCTACCTAGCCTACTGTATCATATCCTAGCCTAGGCTACTCTCCCTAGCCTAGGCTACTCTACCTAGCCTACTCTATCCTATCCTAGCCTAGCGTACCTATCTTAGCTTAGCCTACTCTACCTAGCCTAGCCTACTCTACCTAGCCTACTATATCCCATATTATCCTAGCCTAGCCTACTCTACCTAACCTAGTCTAGCTTAGCCTACTCTAGCTAGCCTACTCTATACTATCCTATTCTACTCTATCCTATCCTAGCCTATCCTACTCTAGCCTACTCTACCTTGTCTAGCCTAGCCTAGCCTAGCCTAGCCTATTCTACCTAGCCTACTCTATCCTATCCTAGCCTAGCGTACTCTATCCTATCCTAGCCTAGCCTACTCTACGTAGCCTACTTTACCTAGCCTAGCCTACTCTACATAGCCTAGGCTAGCCTAGCCTACTCTACATAGCCTAGGCTACCCTAGCCTACTTTATCTATCAAACTCTATCATATCCTGGCCTAGCCTAGCCTACTCTACCTAGCCTAGCCTACTCTAGCCTACTCTACCTAGCCTAGCTTAGCCTAGCCTACTTTACCTAGCCTAGCCTAGCCTACTCTAACTAGCCTAGTCTATCATATCCTAGCCTAGCCTAGCCTAGCCTACTCTACCTAGCCTAGTCTATCATATCCTAGCCTAGCCTAGCCTAGCTTAAAAACACTAGCCTACTCTAGCCTACACTACTTAGCCTAGCCTATCCTAGCCTACTATACCTAGTCTACTCTATCCTATCCTAGCCTAGCCTACTCTACCTAGCCTAGCCTACTCTACCTAGCCTAGGCTAGCCTAGCCTTCTTTACCTATCCAACTCTATCCTATCCTAGCTTAGCCTAGCCTACTCTACCTAGCCTATCCTACTCTACCTAGCCTAGCTTAGCCTAGCCTACTCTACCTAGCCTAGCCTAGCCTACTCTACTCTACCTAGCCAAGCCTAGCCTAACCTACTCTACATAGCCCAGTCTATCATAACCTAGCTTGCCTAGTCTAGCCTACTCTTCATAGCCTAACTTAGCCTAGCCTACTACTCTATGTTGGCCTAGCCTAGCCCACTCTATCCTACCCTAGTCTAGCCTACTCTACTTAGTCTAACTTAGCCTAGCCTACTCTACCTAGCCTAGCAGAGCCTACTCTATCCTAGCCTACTCTACCTATTCTAGTCTAGCCTAGCCTACTCTACGTAGCCCACTCTACCTAGCCTAGCCTAGCCTAGCCTACTCTACCTAGTCTACTCTATCCTATCCTAGCCTAGCCTAGCCTATTCCACCTAGCCTAAGCTACTCTAGCTTAAGCTACTCTAGCCTAATCTACCTAGCCTACTTTATCCTATCTATTCTAGCCTATTCTACCTAGCCAACTCTATCCTATCCTAGCCTAACCTAGCCTACTCTACCTAGCCTAGCCTACTCTAGCATACTCTACCTAGCCTACTCTACTTAACCTAGCTTAGCATAGCCTACCCTATCTAGCCTAGCCTAACCTACTCTACCTAGCCTAGTCTATCATATCCGTGCCTAGCTTATCTTAGCCTAGCTTAGCTTAGCTTATCTTAGCCTAGCTTAGCTTAGCCTAGCTTATCGTAGCTTAGCTTTGATTAGCTTAGTCTAGCTTTGCCTCGCTTAGCTTAGCCTAGCCTAGCCTAGTTTGGCTTAGCCTAGCTTAGCCTAGCTTAGCTTAGCCTAGCTTAGCCTAGTTTAGCCTAACTTAGCTTAGCCTAGTTTTTCTTAGCCTAACTTTGCTTAGCCTAGCTTAGTTTAGCTTAGCCTTACTTAGCCTAGCCTTGCTTAGCCTAGCTTTGCTTAGCCTAGCTTAGCCTAGCTTTGCTTAGCCTAGCCTAGCTTTGCCTAGCCTGCCTTAGCCTAGCCTAGTTGAGCCTACTCTATCCTATCCTAGACTAGACTAACCTACCTAGCCTAGCCTAGCCTACTCTAGCCTACTCTACCTAGCAAGGCCTAGCCTAGCGTACTCTACCTAGTCTACCCTATCCTATCCTACCCTAGCCTAGCCCACTCTACCTAGCTTAGCCTACTCAAGCCTAGCCTATTCTATATAGAGTAGCCTAGGCTAGCCTACTCTACCTAGCCTACTTTATCCTATCCTAGGCTAGCCTATCCTACTCTACCTAGCCTATTCTGCCTAGCCTAGACTATCCTATCCTAGCCTAGCATAGCTTACTCTACCTAACCTAACCTACTCCACCTAGCCTACTCTATCATATCCTAGCCTAGCCTAGCCTACTCTAGCCTACTCTACCTAACCTAGCCTACTGTACATAGCCTAGCCTACCCTAGCCTACTCTATCCTATCCTCGCCTAGCCTGACGTATTCTACCTAGCCTAGCCTACTCTAGCCTACTCTACCTAGCATAGAATAGTCTAGCCTACTCTACCTACCCTACTCTACCTATCCTACTCTATCCTATCCTAGCCTAGCCTAGCCTACTCCACCTAGCCTAGCCTACTTCAGCCTACTCTACATAGCCTAGCCTACTTTAGCCTACTCTACCTAGTCTACTCTACTTAGCCTAGTCTATCCTAGTCTACTCTACCTAGTCTAGCATAGCCTAAACTACTCTATCCTATCTTATGCTAGCCTAGCCTGCTCTACCTTGCCTAGCCTACTATAGCCTACTCTACCTAACCTACTCTATCCTACGCTATCCTAGCTTAGCCTACTCTACCTAGCCTAGCCTAATCTAGCCTACTCTACTTAGCCTAGGCTACCCTATCCTTCTCAACCTAGCCTAGCCTACTCTACCTAGATTACTCTATCCTATCTTAGCCTATCCTATCCTACTTTACCTAGCCTACTCTATCCTATACTAGCCTAACCTAGCCTACTCTATACTATCCTATCCTAGCCTATCCTTCTCTACCTAGCCTAGCCTACTCCAGCCTACTCTACCTAGCCTACTTTAGCCTACTAGCCTAACCTAACCTACTCTACCTAGCCTAGCCTATCCTAGCCTAGCCTATTTTACCTAGCCTAGTCTAGCCTACTCTATCTAGCCTAGCCTAGGCTAGCCTACTCTACCTAGCATACTCTATCTTCCCCTAGCCTAACCTATCCTACTCTACCTAGCCTAGCCTAGCCAACTCTACCTAGCCTACTCTATCCTATCTTAGCCTAGCCTAACCTACTCTAGCCTACTGTACCTAGCTTAGCCTATCCCAGCCTACTCTACCTACCCTAGCCTAGCCTAGCTTAGCCTACTCTACCTAGCCTACACTAACTAGCCCAGCCTAGCCTAGCCTACTCTACCTACCCTAGCCCAGCCTAGCCTACACTACCTAGCCTATTCTATCCTATCATATCCTAGCCTAGACTAGCCTACTTCATCCTAACCAAGCCTGGCCTAGCCTACTCTACCTAGCCTAGCCTACTCTAGCCTACTCTACCTAGCCTAGCCTACTCTACCTAGTTTACTCTATCCTTTCATAGCCTAGCCTAACCTACTCTACCTATCCTATCCCAGCCTAGCCTACACTACCTAGCCTATCCTATCCTATCCTATCCTAGCCTAGACTAGCCTACTTCATCCTAACCAAGCCTAGCCTAGCCTACTCTAGCCTACTCTACCTAGCCTAGCCTACTCTACCTAGCCTACTCTATCCTGTCATAGCCAAGCCTAGCCTACTCTACCTAGCCTAGCCTATTTTAGCCTATTCCTCCTAGAGTACTCTACCTAGCCTAGCCTAGCCTACCTACTCTATCTATCCTGGCCTAGCCTACCTACTCTATCTATCCTGGCCTAGCCTACTCTACCCTGCCTAGCCTAGCCTACTCTATCCTATCATAATCTAGCTAAGCATACTCTACCTAGCTTAGCCTACTCTAGCCTACTCTACCTAGCCTAGTCTAGCTTAGCCTAACCTACTCTACCTAGCCTAGCCTAGCCTAACCTACTCTACCTAGCCTAGCCTAGCCTAGCCTACTCTACCTAGCCTACTCTATCCTATCCTCGCCTAGCCTAGCCTAGCCTACTCTAGCCTACTCTACCTAGCCTTGCCTAATCTACCTAGCCTACAATACTCTATCCTATCTTAGCCTAGTCTAACCTACTTTACCTAGCCTGCAATACTCTATCCTATCTTAGCCTAGTCTAACCTACTTTACCTAGCTTAACCTACGCTAGCCTACTTTACCTAACCTAGCCTAGCCTAGCCTACTCTACCTAGCCTAGCCTTCTCTACCTAGCCTACTCTATCCTATCCTAGCCTAGCCTAGCCTACTCTACCTGGCCTAGCCTTCTCTACCTAGCCTAGCCAAGCCTAGCCTACTCTACCTACCCTAGCTTAGCCTAGTATACTCTACCTATCCTACTCTATCTATCCTGGTCTAGTTTAGCCTACTCTACATAGCATAGCCTACTCTAGCCTACTCTACCTAGCCTAACCTAGGCTAGCCTAGCCTACTCTACCTAGCCTAGCCTACCATAGCCTACTCTATCCTATCCTAACCTAGCCTTCTTTAGCCTACTCTATCCTATCTTAGCCTAGCCTAGCCTACTCTACCTAGCCTACTATACCTAGCCTAGCCTACTCTAACTAGCATACTCTATCCTATACTAGCTTAGCCTAGCCTACTATACTTAGCCTAGCCTACGCTACCTAGGCTAGGCTAGCCTAGCCTACGCTACCTAGGCTAGGCTAGCTTAGCCTACTATACCTAGCCTACTCAATCATATCCTGTCATAGCCTAGCCTACTATAACTAGACTAGCCTACTCTATCCTTCTCAACCTAGCCTAGCCTGCTCTACCTGCCTATCCTAGCCTACTCTACCTAGCATAATCTATCCTATCTAATCCTAGCCTAGCTTACTATACATAGCCTAGCCTACTCTAGCCTACGCTACCTAGTCTAGCCTAGCCTAGCCCAGTCTACCTAGCCTAGTCTAGCCTAACCTAGCCTACTCTATCCTATCCTAACCTAACCTACTCTACTCTACCTAGCCTAGCCCAACCTAGCATACTCTACCAAGCCTAGCCTACTCTATCCTACTCTACCTAGCTTAACCTAGCCTAGCATAGTTTACCTAGCTTAGCCTAGTCTAAACTAATCTACCTAGCCTAGCCTACTCTAGCCTACTCTACCTAGCCTACTCTATATAGCCTAGCCTAGCCTACTCTATTCTATCCTAGCCTAGCCTACTCTACCTAGCCTATTCTATCATATCCTAGCCTACTCTACCTAGCCTAGCCTAGCCTAGCCTACTCTACCTATCCTATTCTATCAAATCCTAGCCTACTCTACCTAGCCTAGCCTACTCTATCATATTCTATCCTATCCTAGCCTACTCTACCTGGCCTAGCCAAGTCTAGCCTACTCTACTTAGCCTAGCTTACTCTACCTAGCCTACTCTATCATATCCTAGTCTAACCTCGCCTACTCTACCCAACCTAGTCTAATCTAGCGTACTTTACCTAGGCTAGCCTAGCCTACTCTATTAAGCCTAGCCTAGCCTAGCCTACTCTACCTACCCTATCATATCCTATCCTAGCCTAGTCTAGGCTACTCTACCTAGCCTAGACTACTCTAGCCTACTCTACCTCGCCTACTCTACCTATTCTAGCCTAGCCTAGCCTACTCTACATAGCCTAGCCTTCCTACCCTAGCCTACTCTATCCTATCCTAGCCTACTCTACCTAGCGTAGCCTAGCCTAGCCTACTCTACCTAGCCTAGCATGACCTAGCATACTTTACATAGCCTATGCTATCATATCCTAGCCTAGTCTAGCCTACTCTATCCTAGCCTAGCCTAGCCTACTCTACCTAGCCTACTCTACCTAGCCTAGCCTACTCTATTCTACTCTACCTAGCCTAGCCTACTCTACTTATCCTACTCTATCTTTTCCTAGTCTAGCCTAGCCTACTCTACCTAGCCTAGCCTACTTTAGCCTACTCTACCTAGCCTAGCCTAGTCTAGCCTACTCTACCTAGCCTAGACTAGTCTAGTCTAGCCTACCCTACCTAACCTAGACTAGCCTAGCTTACTCTATCCCATCCGAGCTTAGGCTAGCTTAGTCTAGCCTAGATTAGCTTTGCTTTGCTTAGCCTAGCCTAGCATAGCCTAACTTAGCCTAGTCTAGTTAAGCCTAGCCTACTCTACATAGCCTAGTCTACTGTAGCCTACTCTACCTAGCCTACTCTAGCCTCACCAACTCTACCTAGCCTACTCTAGCCTCACCAACTCTATCTAGCGTAGCATAGCCTAGCCTACTCTATCCTATCCTAGCCTAGCCTAGCCTACTCTACCTGGACTAGCCTAGCCTAATCTATCTTATCTTAGCCTAGCCAAGCCTACTATACCTCAACTAGCCTACTCTCTCCTATCCTATCCTAGCCTAACTTACTCTACGTAGCTTACTCTACCTAGCCTATTCTACCTAGCCTAGCTTAGCCTAGCCTACTCCACCTAGCCTAGCCTACTCTAGCCTAATCTACCTAGACTACTCTACTCTACCTAGCCTAGCGTACTCTACTCTAACCTAGTCTACTCTATCCTATCTTATCCTATCCTAGCCTACTCTACCTAGACTAGCCCAGCCTAGCCTAACCTACTCTATCCTATCCTAGCCTAGCCTAGTCTACTCTACCCAGTATAGCCTACTCTACCCTACTCTATCTAGCCTACTCTGGCTATATTAGCCTACTCTATACTATCCTAGCCTACTCTAAACTATCCTAGCCTAGCCTAGCCTAGCCTACTCTATCCTATGCTAACCTAGCCTAGCCTAGTCTAACCTACTCTACCTAGCCTATTCTATCCTACTCTACCTAGCCTACTCTACTTAGCCCAGCCTAGCCCAGTCTACTTTACCTAGCCTAGCCTAGAATAGACTACTCTACCTAGCCTAGCCTAGCATAGCCTACTCTATCTTATGCTATCCTAGCCTAGCCTACCTAGCCTACTCTATCCTATCCTATCCTAGCCTACTCTACCTAGCCTAACCAACTCTAGCCTACTCTACCCAACCTACTCTACTCTGCCTAGACTAGCCTAGCCTACTCTAGTTAGCCTACTCTATCCTATCCTAGGCTAGCCTAGCGTACTCTTCCGAACCTAGCCTAAAATAGCCTACTCTATCTAGCCTAGCCTAGCCTACTCTACTTAGCTTAGTCTATCCTAGCCTACTCTACCTAGCCAAGCTATCCTAGCCTAGCCTAGCCTACTCTAACCTACTCTACTTAGCGTACTCTACCTAGTCTATCCTAGAATAGCCTACCTAGCCTAGCCTACTATATCCTATCCTACTCTACCTAACCTAGCCTACTTTAGCCTACTCTACCTAGCCTAGCATACTTTACCCAGCCTACGCTATCCTATTCTAGCCTAGCCTAACCTACTCTACCTAGCCTAGCCTAACCTACTCTACCTAGCCTATTCTAGCCTACTCTAGCCTAGGCTACTCTACCTATCCTACTCTATCCTATCCTACCCTACCTAGCCTAGCCTACTCTAGCCTACTCTAGCCTAGCATACTCTAGCCTACTCTAGCTTACTCTACTCTAGCCTAATCTAGCCTAACCTACTCTAGCCTACTCTACTCTAGCCTACTCTAGCCTAGCTTACTCTACCTATCCTACTCTACCTAGCCTAGCCTACTTTAACCTACTCTACCTAGCCTAGCCTAGTCTTGCCAACTCTGCCTAGCCTAGCCTAGCGTAGCCTACTCTATCATATCCGAGCTTAGGCTAACTTAGCCTACCATAGCCTAGCTTTGCTTAGTTTAGCCTATCATATCCGAGCTTAGCCTACCATAGCCTAGCCTACTCTATCCTATCCTTGCTTAGGCTAGCTTTTCCTATCCTAACCTAGCTTAACTTAGCTTAGCGTAGCCTAGCTTAGGCTAGCCTAGCTTAGGCTAGCCTAGCTTAACTTAGTTTAGCCTAGCCTAGCCTACTGTAACCTACTCTACGTAGCCTAGCCTACTCTACCTAGCCTAGCATAGCATAGTTTAATCTATCCTATACTAGCTTAGCCTAGCCTACTCTACCTAACCTAGCCTAGTCTAGCCTACTCTACCTAGCCTAGCCTAGCCTAACCTACTCTACCTAGCGTTCTCTATCCAATCCTATTCTATCCTAGCCTAGGCTACTCTAGCCTACTCTACTTAGCCTACTCTAACTAGCCTGGCCTACTCTACCTACCCTAGCCTACTTTACCTCGCTTACTCTATCCTATCATATCCTAGCCTGGCCTAGCCTACTTTATCCTAACCTAGCCTAGCCTAGCCTACTCTACCTAGCCTAGCCTACTCTACCTAGCCTAGCCTACTCTAGCCTTTTCTAACTAGCCTACTCTACCTAGCGTAGACTACTCTACCTAGCCTACTCTATTCTATCCTAGCCTAGCCTAGCTTACTGTACCTAGCCTAGCCTACTTTAGCCTACTCTAACTAGCATAGACTACTTTAGCCTAGCCTACCTACTCTACCTAGTCTAGCCTAGCCTACTCTCTCCTATCATAACCTAGCCTTGCCTACTCTAGCCTACTTTTCCTAACCTTGCATAACATACTCTGCCTAGCCTAGCCTACTCTACCTAACCCACTCTACGTAGCCTAGGCTAGCCTAGCCTACTCTACCTAGCCTACTCTATCCTATCCTAGCCTAGCCTAGCCTTCTCTACCTAGCCTAGCCTATTCTAGCCTACTCTACCTAGCCTAGCCTAATCTACCTAGAATAGCTTACTCTATCCTATCTTAGCCTAGCCTAGCCTATTCTACCTGGCCTAACCTACTGTAGCCTAGTCTAGCCTACTCCGTCCTATTTTAGCCTAGCCTAGCCTACTCTACCTAGCCTAGCCTACTCTAGCCTACTCTACCTAGCTTAACCTAGCTTAGCCTAGCCTACTCTACCTAGCCTAGCCTACTCTACCTATCCTACTCTATCCTATTCTAGCCTAGCCTAACCTACACTAGCAAACTGTACCTAACCTACTGTACCTAGTCTAGCCTACTCTACCTAGCTTAGCCTAGCCTAACCTACTCTACCTAGCCTACTCTATCATATCCTAGCCTAGCCTAGTCTAGTCTACCTAGCCTAGCCTACTCTACCTAGCCTAACCTAGCCTAGCCTAGCTTACTCTACCTAGCCTAGACTACCTACCCTAGCCTACTCTACCTAGCCTACTCTATCTTATCTTAGCCTTGCCTAGCCATCTATACCTAGCCTAGCTTAGCCTACCCTACTCAACCTGGCCTACTCTATCCTATCATATCCTAGCCTAGCCTACTCTACCTAGCCTAGCCTACTCTAGCCTACTCTACCTAGCCTAACTTAGCCTAGTTTACTCTACCTAACCTAGCCTACCCTAACCTACTCTACCTTATCCTAGCCTACTCTAGCCTACTCTACCTAGCCTAAACTAGCATAGCCTACTCTACCTAGCCTAGCCATGCCTACCCTACTCTATCATTTCCTATCCTAGCCTAGACTACTCTACTGAGCCTAGCCTACTCTACCTTGCCTAGCCTAGCCTTGCCTAGCCTAATCTACTCTATCCCATCCTAGCCTAGCCTAACCTAATCTACTCTATCCCATCCTAGCCTACTCTACCTAGCTTAGCCTAGTCTACCTAGCTTACTCTATTTGGCCTAGCCTAGCCTAGCCTACTCTAGCCTACTCTACCTAGCCTACTCTACCTAGCCTACTCTATCCTATCATATCCTAGATTAGCCTACTCTACATAGCCTAGTCTACCCTACCCTACTCTACCTAGTCTAGCCTAGCCTAGCCTACTCTACCTCGCCTTCTCTATCATATCCTATCCAATCCTAGCTTACACTACCTAGCCTAGCCTACTCTAGCCTACTCTACCTAACCTAGCCTAGCCTAGCCTAGCCTACTCTATCCTATCCTAGTCTAGACTAACCTACTCTACCTATCCTAGCCTAGCCTACTCTACCTAGCCTAGCTTAGCATAGCCTGCTCTACCTAGCCAAGCCTACTTTACTTAGTCTACTCTATCCTATCCTAGCCTACTCTACATAGCCTAGCCTACTATAGCCTATTCTACCTAACTCACTTTACCTAGCCTAGCCTAGCCTAGCCTACTCTACCTAGCCTACTCTACCTAGCTTACTCTATAGTATCTTAGCCTAGCATAGCCTACTCTACCTAGCCTATTCTATCCTATCCTAGCCTACTATACCTAGCCTAGCTGAGCCTAGCCTACTCTACCTAGTATAGCCTACTCTACCTAACCTACTCTATCCTATCATAACCTAGCCTAGCCTACTCTACCTAACCTACTCTATCCTATCCTAATCTAGCCTAGCCTACTCTACCTAGCCTAGACAACTCTAGCCTACTCTACCCAGCCTACTCTACCTAGCCTAGCCTACTCTGCCTAGCCTAGCCTAGCCTAGCCTTCTCTACTTAGCCTACTCTAGCCTAGCCTAGCCTAGCCTAGCTTGATCTAGGCTTCTCTACCTAGCCTAGCCTAGGAAACTCTACTTAGCCAAGCCTAGCCTAGTCTACTCTACCTAGCGTAGCCTATCCTATCCTATCCTAGCCTAGCCTATTGTACCTATCCTAGACTACTCTAACCTACTCTACCTAGCCTACTCTACCTAGCCTAGCCTACTCTACATAGCCTAGCCTACCTAGCCTAGCCTACCTAGCCCAGCCTAATCTATCCTATCTTAGCCTACTCTGTCTTATCCTAGCCTACTCTCCCCAGCCTACTCTACCTAGCGTAGCCTAGCCTATACTACTCTACCTAGCCTACTCTATCCTGTACTAGCGTAGTCTAGCCTACTGTACATAGCCTAGCCTACGCTACCTAGCTTAGCCTAACCTAGCCTACTCTACCTAGCTTACACTATCCTATATTGTAATAGCCTATCCTACTCTATCCTACTCAACCTAGCCTAGCCCAGCCTACTCTACCTAGCCTAATCTATTCCATCTTAGCCTAGTTTAGCCTATTATACATAGCCTAGCCTACTCTAGCTTACTCTACCTACCTTACTCTACCTACCCTACTCTATCCTATCCCAACATAGCGTACTCTATTCTATCCTAGCCTAACCTAGTCTACTCTACCTAGCCTAGCCCAGCCTAGCATACTCTACCAAGCCTAGCATACTCTATCCTACTCTACCTACCCTACTCTACCTAGCCTAACCTAACCTATACTACTTTACCTAGCCTAGCCTAGCCTACTCTAGCCTACTCTACCTAGTCTAGCCTAGCTTACTCTATCCTATCCTAGCCTAGCCTAGCTTACTCTATCCTATCCTAGCCTAGCCTACTTAACCTAGCCTATTCTATCATATCCTAGCCTATCCTAGCCTACTATACCTAGCGCAGCCTAACTTAGCCTACTCTACCTAGCCTACTCTATCATATTCTATCATAGCCTAGCCTACTCTACCTAACCTAGCAAACTCTACCCTACTCTACCCAGCCTTCTCTACTTAGCCTAGCATACTCTACCTAGCCTACTTTATCCTATCCTAGCCTAGCCTCGCCTACTCTACCTAGCCTCGCCTAATCTAGCGTACTTTACCTAGCATAGCCTAATCTAGCGTACTTTACCTAGCCTAGCCTAGCCTAGTCCAGCCTACTCTACCTAGCATATCCTATACTATGCGAGCCTAGCCTAAGCTACTCTACCTAGCCTAGCCTACTTTAGCCTACTCTACCTCGCCTACTCTACCTATCCTAGCCTAACCTAGCCTACTCTACCTAGCCTAGACTACCTAGCCTAGCCTATTCTATCCTAACATAGCCTACTCTATCTAGCGTAGCCTAGCTTAGCCTACTCTACCTAGCCTAGCCTGGCCTAACATACTCTACCTAGCCTACGCTATCTTATCCTAGCCTAACCTAGCCTAACATACTCTACCTAGCCTACGCTATCTTATCCTAGCCTAACCTAGCCTACTCTATCATAGCCTAACCTAGTCTAGCCTACTCTAGTCTACTCTACCTAACCTAGCCTAGCCTAGCCTACTCTATCTTATCCTAGCCTAGTCTAGCCTACTTTAGCCTACTCTACCTAGCCTAGCCTAGTCTAGCCTACTCTACCTAGCCTAGCCTAGCCTAGCCTACTCTATCCTATCCGAGCATACGCTAGCTTAGCCTAGCCTAGCCTAGCCTAGCCTAGCTTAGCCTAGCCTAGCATACCCTAGCTTAGCCTAGCATAGGCTAAGCTAGTTTAGCCTAGCCTACTCTACATAGCTTAGTCTACTGTAACCTAGCCTACTCTACTCTAACTAGCTTAGCCTACTCTACTCTAACCTAGACTACTCTATCCTATCCTAGCCTAGTCTAGCCTAATCTACCTAGCCTAGCCTAGCCTAGCCTACTCTACTCTAACCTAGCCTACTCTATCCTATCCTAGCCTAACCTAGCCTAGTCTACCTAGCCTAGCCTAGCCTACTCTATCCTATCCTGGCCTAGCCTAGTCTACTCTACCTAGCCTAGCCTACTCTACCCTATTCTACCTAGCCTACTCTACCTAGGCTACTCTATACTATCTTAGCCTAGCCTAGCCTAGCCTACTCTATCCTATCCTATCCCAGCCTAGCCTACTCTAGCCTACTTTATCTAGCCTATGCTAGTCTAGCCTAGCCTACTCTACTTAACCTAGAATAGCCTAGCCTACTCTACCTAGCCTATTCTATCCTATCCTAGCGAAGCCTAGCATACTCGACCTAGCCTAACCTACTCTATCCTACTCTACCTAGCCTACTCTACTTAGCCTATTCTACCTAACCTAATGTATTCTACCTAGTCTACTCTACCTAGTTTACTCTACCTAGTCTACTCTACCTACCCTAGCCTACTCTGCCTAGATTAACCTAGCCTAACCTACTCTACCTAGCCTAGCCTACTCTACCTATCCTAGCCTACTCTACCTAGCCTAGCCTACTCTAGCCTACTCTACATAAGCAACTCTACCTAGCCTAGCCTAGCCTAGCCTACTCTACCTAGCCTAGCCTAGCCTAGCCTACTCTACCTAGCCTAGCTTAGCCTAGCCTACTCTACCTAACCTACTCTACCTAGCCTAGCCTTGCCTAGCCTACTCTACCTAGTCTAGCCTAGCCTACTCTACCTAGCCTTGCTTAGACTAGCCTAGCCTAGGCTACTCTACCTAGCCTAGCCTACCCTTTCCTTGCCTACCCTAGCCTACTCTATCCTTGCCTACTCTACCTAGCTCAACCTAGCTCAGCCTAGCTTATCTTAGCCTAGCCTAGCTAAGTTTAGCCTACCCTACTCTACCTAGCCAACTCTATCCTATCCTAGCCTAACCTAATCTACTCTGCCTAGCCTAGCCTACTCTAGCCTACTATACCTAGCCTACTCTACTTAGCCTAGCTTAGCCTAGCCTACTCTACCTAGTCTAGTCTATCATATCTGTGCCTAGCCTAGCCTAGCCTAGCCTACTCTAGCCTACTCTACCTAGTCTAGCCTACTCTACCTAGCCTACTCTATCCTATCCTAGCCTAGCCCAGCCTAGCCTAACTGGCCTAGCCTACTCTACCTAGCCTATCCTACCCTAGCCTATTCTATCCTAGTCTAGCCTAGCCTATTCTATCCTATCCTATCCTAGCCTACTCTATTCTAGCCTAGCCTCGCCTACTCTATCCTAGACTAACCTAGCCTACTCTATCCTAGCCTAGCCTACTCTATCCTAGCCTAACCAAGCCTACTCTACCTAGCCTAGCTTAGCCTAGCCTACTCTACCTAGCCTAGCCTCGTTTAGCTTAGCTTAGCTTAGCCTAGCCTAGCTTAACCTAGCTTAGCCTAGCCTAGTTTAGCTTAGCTTAGCCTAACTTTGCTTAGCCTAGCTTTGCTTAGCCTAGCTTATCCTAGCTTAGCCTTACTTAGCCTAGCCTTGCTTAGTCTAGCCTAACCTAGCTTTGCTTAGCCTAGCCTAACCTAGCTTTGCTTAGCCTAGCCTAGCCTAGCTTTGCCTAGCCTAGCTTAGCCTAGCTTAGCGTAGCCTAGCTGAGTCTACTCTATCCTATCCTAGACTAGACTAGCCTGCCTAACCTAGCCTAGCCTACTCTAGCCTACTCTACCTAGCCAAGCCTAGCTTAGCCTACTCTACCTAGCCTACTCTATCATATCCTACCCTAGCCTAGCCCACTCTACCTAGCCTAGCCTACTCTACCTAGCCTAGCCTAGCCTAGCTTACTCTACCTAGTCTACTCTATCTTATCTTAACCTAGCCTAGCCTACTCTACCAAGCCTACTGTATCATATCCTAGCCTAGTCTACTCTACCTAGTCTAGGTTACTCTACCTAGCCTACTCTATCCTATCCTATCCTAGCCTACTCTACCTAGCCTAGCCTAGCCTAGTCTACTCTATCCTAGCCTAGCCTACTCTATCCTATATTATCCTAGTCTAACCTACTCTACCTAGCCTCACCGAGCTTAGATTATTGTACCTACCCTACTCTATCCTATCCTAGCCTAGCATAGCCTACTCTACCTAGCTTACTTTACCTAGCCTAACCTACTTTAGGCTACTATACCTAGCCTAGCCTACACTACCTAGCCTACTCTATCCTATCCTATCCTAGCCTAGCCTACTCTACGTAGCCTAGCCTACTTTAGCCTACTCTACCTAGCCTAGCCTAACCTAGCCTACTCTACCTAGCCTAGCCAAGCCTAGCTTACTCTACCTACCCTAGCCTATTCTACCTAGCCTACTCTATCCTATCATATCCTACCGTAGCCTACTATACCTACCCTAGCCTACTCTACCAAGCCTAGCCTCGCCTATCCTACTCTACCTTGCCTAGCCTACTCTACCCTGCCTACTCTATCCTATCCTATCCTAGCCTAGCCTACTCTACGTATCCTAGCCCAATCCAGCCTACTCTACCTAGCGTACTCTACTCTACCTACCCTAGCCTACCCTAGCCTAGCCTACTCTACCCTACTCTACCTATCCTACTTTATACTATCCTAGCCTAGCCTATCCTACTATACCTAGCTTAGCGTAATCTAGCCTACCCTACCTAACCTACTCTAGCGTAGCCTACTCTACCTAGCCTATCCTACTCTACCTAGCCTAGCCTACTCCATCATATCCTATCCTAGACTAGCCTACTCTACCTAGCCTACTCTAGCCTAGCCTACTCTATCCTATCCTAGCCTAGCCTAGCTTATTCTACCTAGCCTAGCCTACTCTAGCCTACTGTACCTAGCCTAGCCTACCCTACCTAGCCTAGCCTAGTCTGGCCTACTCTACTTCGCTTACTCTACCTAGCATAGCCTAGCCTAGCCTACTCTACCTAGCCTACTGTATCATATCCTAGCCTAGTCTAGCCTACTCTACTCTATCTAGCCTAGGCTACTCTACCTAGCCTACTCTATCCTATCCTATCCTAGCCTAGCCTAGCCTACTCTACTTAGCCTAGCCTAGCCTAACCTACTCTATTCTAGCCTAGCCTACTCTATCTTATATTATCCTAGCCTAGCCTACTCTACCTAACCTAGCCTAGCCTAGCCTACACTATCCTATCCTAGCCTACTCTATCCTATCCTAGCCTATCCTACTCTAGCCTACTCTACCTTGCCTAGCCTGGCCTACTCTACCTAGCCTGCTCTACTCTATCCTAGCCTAACCTACTTTATCCTATCATAGCCTAGCTTACTCTAAGTAGCCTAGCCTAATCTACCTAGCCTAGGCTAGCCTACCCTACTTTACCTATCCAAGTCTATCCTATTCTAGCTTAGCCTAGCCTACTCTACCAAGCCTAGCCTACTCTAGCCTACTCTAGCCTACTCTACCTAGCTTAGCCTATCCTAGCCTATTCTACTTAGCCTACTCTATCCTATCCTAGCCCAGCCCAACCTAGCCTACCTAGTCTAGCCTACTCTACCTAGTCTAGCCTACTCTATCCTAGCCTAGGCTAGCCTACTCTGTTCTAGCCTAGTCTAGCCTACTCTACCTAGACTAGCCTAACCTACTCGACCTAGCCTTCCCTAGTCTCGACTACTCTACCTAGCCTATCCTACTCTACCTATCCTATACTAGCTTAGCCTACTCTACCTAGCCTAGCCTACTCTATCCTATCCTAGCCTAGCCTAGCCTACTCTAACCTACTTTACCTAGCCACCTCTACCTAGTCTAGCCTACTCTACCTAGCCTAGCTTAGCCTAGCCTAGCCTACTCTATCCTAGCTTTGCATAGTCCAGTCCACCCAGCCTACTCTATCCTATCCTAGCCTACTCTAACTATTCTAGCCTACTCTAACCTACTCTACCTATCCTAGCCTCGCCTAGCCTACTCTACCTAGCCTAGCATAGCCTAGCCTACCAAATCCTAGCCTACTGTACCTAGTGTAATCTATTCTATCCTATACTAGCCTAGCCTACTCTACCTAGCCTAGTTTACTATACTTAGTTTACTCTACCTAACCTAGCCTACTCTACGTAGCCTAACTTAGCCTAACCCACTCTACCTAGTCTACTCTATCCTAGCCTAGCCTACTCTATCCTATCCTAGCCTAGCCTAGCCTACTCTACCTAACCTAGCCTACCTAGCCTAGCCTACTCTAGCCTAGCCTACTCTAGCCTACTTTACATAGCCTACTCTATCTAGCCTAGCGTAGCCTAGCCTACTCTACCAAGCCTAGCCTAGCCTAGCCTACTCTACCTAACCTACGTTACTTATCCTAGCCTAGCCTAGACTACTCTACCTAGCCAAGCCTAGACTAGCCTACTCTTCCTATGCTAACCTAGAGTAGCCTAGCCTACTCTACTTAGCCTAGCCTACTCTATCCTATCCTAGCCTAGCCTAGCCTAATCTACCAACCCTAGCCTAGCCTAGCCTACTCTACCTAGCCTATTCTATCCTATCCTATCCTAGCTTACTTTATCCTAACCTAGCCTAGCCTAGCCTACTCTATCTATCCTAACCTACTCTATCCTACTCTACCTAGCTTACTCTACCTAGCTTACTCTACCTAGCCTAACCTAGCCTAGCCTACTCTACATAGCCTACTCTACCTAGCCTACTCAATCCTATCGTAGACTAGCCTAGCCTACTCGACCTAGCCTAGCCTACTCGACCTAGCCTAGCCTACTTTAGCCTACTCCTCCTAGCCTAATCTACCTAGCCTACTCTATCCTATCCTATCCTAGCCTAGCCTACTCTACCCAGCCTAGCCTATCCTAGCCTAGCATAGCCTAGCCTACTTTACTTAGCCTAGCCTACTTTAGCCTACTCCTCCTAGCCTAATCTACCTAGCCTAACCTAGCCTACTTACTCGACCTATGCTTGCCTAGCCTACTCTACCTAGCCTAACTTAGCCTACTCTATCCTATCCTAACCTAGCCTAGCCTACTCTACCTAGCCTAGCCTAATCTAGCCTACTCTACCTAGCCTAGTCTAGCGTAGCCTAAACTACTCTACCTAGCCTCATCTAGCCTACCCTACTCTACCTAGCCCACTCTACCTAGCCTCTTCTAGCCTAGCCAACTCTACCTAGCCTACTCTATCTTATCCTAACCTAGCCTAGCCTACTCTACCTAGCCTAGCCTACTCTAGCCTACTCTACCTAGTCTAGCCTAGCATACTTTATCCTATCTTAGCCCAGCCAAGCCTACTCTTCCTAACCAAGCCTACTCTACCTAGCCTAGCCTACTCTACCTAGCCTAGACTAGCCTAGCATACTCTACCTAGCCTAGCCTAGTCTACCCTACTCTACCTATACTACTCTATCCTATCCTAGCCTAGAGTATCCTACTCTACCTAGCCTAGCCGAATCTAGCCTAGCCTACCTAGCCTACTCTAGCCTAGCCTACTCTACCTAGCCTAGCCTACTTTATCCTATCCTATCCTAGCCTAGCCTAATCTACTTAGCCTACTCTACCTAGCCTAGCCTTGCCTTGCCAACTATAGCCTACTCTACCTAGCCTATCCTAGCTTAGCATAGCCTACTCTACCTAGCCTACACTATCCTATTCTAGCCTAGCCTAGTTTACTCTACCTAGCGTAGCCTTTTTTAGCCTACTCTACCTAGCCTAGCCTACCCTACCTAGCCTAGAATAGTGTAGCCTACTCTACCTAGTCTACTCTAGCCTAGCCTATTCTACCTAGCCTAATTTATTCTACCTAGTCTACTATATCTAGCTTACTCTACTCTACCTACCCTAGCCTACTCTACAAAGATTAGCCTAGTCTAACCTACTCTACCTAACCTAACCTACTCTACCTAGCCTAGCCTACTCTATCCTAGCCTAGCCTAACCTAGCCTACTCTATCTTATCCTAGCCTAGCCTACTCTACCTAACCTAGCCTAGCCTACTCTACCTAGCCTAGACTAGCCTAGCCTACTCTACCTAACCTACTCTACCTAGCTTAGCCTAGCCTAGCCTACTCTACCTAGCCTTGCATAGACTAGCCCAGCCTACCCTAGCCTAGGCTACTCTACCTAGCATAGCCTACCTTTTCCTTGCCTACCCTAGCCTACTCTATCCTCACCTACTCTACCTAGCTCAACCTAGCTCAGCCTAGCTTATCTTTGCCTAGCCTAGCCTACTCTACCTAGCCAACTCTATCCTATCCTAGCCTAACCTAGCCTACTCTACCTAGCCTAGCCTACTCTAGCCTACTCTACCTAGCCTACTCTACTTAGCCTAGCCTACTCTACGTAGCCTAGCCTAGCCTACTCTACCTAGCCTACTCTAGCCTACTCTACCTAGCCTAGTCTATCATATCCGTGCCTAGCCGAGCCTAGCATACCTAGCCTAGCCTACTCCAGCCTACTCTACCTAGTCTAGCCTACTCTACCTGGTCTAGCCTAGCCTAGCCTACTCTATCCTATCCTAGCCCAGCCCAGCCTAGCCTACCTAGCCTAGCCTACTCTACCTTGCCTATCCTACCCTAGCCCACTCTATCCTAGCCTAGCGTAGCGCACTCTATCCTATCCTATCACAACTCACCTTAGCCTACCTAGCCTACTCTATCCTATCCTATCCCAGCCCAGCCTAGCCTACCTAGCCTACTCTATCCTATCCTAGCCCAGCCCAGCATAGCCTACCTAGCCTAGCCTACTCTACCTTGCCTATCCTACCCTAGCCCACTCTATCCTAGCCTAGCGTAGCGCACTCTATCCTATCCTATCACAGCCCAGCCTAGCCTACCTAGCCTACTCTATCCTATCCTATCCCAGCCCAGCCTAGCCTACCTAGCCTAGCCAACTCTATCGAGCCTAGCCTATCCTAGCCTACTCTATCCTAGACTAGCTTAGCCTACTCTATCCTAGCCTAGCCGAGCCTACTCTACTCTAGCCTACTCTTCCTAGCCTTGCCTAACATACTCTGCCTAGCCTAGCCTACTCTACTTAGCCCACTCTACCTAGCCTAGCCTAGGCTAGCCTAGCCTACTCTACCTAGCCTAGACTATTCTAGCCTACTCTACCTAGCCTACTCTATCCTATCTTAGCCTAGCCTAGCCTATTCTACCTAGCCTAACCTACTCTAGCCTACTCTACCTAGCCTAGTCTAGCCTACTCCGTCCTATCTTAGCCTAGCCTAGCCTACTCTACCTACCCTAGCCTACTCTAGCTTACTCTACCTAGCCTAACCTAGCCTAGCCTAGCCTACTCTACCTAGCCTAGCCTAGCCTAGCCTACTCTACCTATCCTACTCTATCCTATCCTAGCCTAGCCTACTCTACCTAGCCTAGCCTACACTAGCAAACTCTACCTAGCCTATTGTACCTAGTCTAGCCTAATCTACCTAGCTTAGCCTAGGCTAGCCTACTCTACCTAGCCTACTCTATCATATCCTAGCCTAGCCTAACTTACTCTACCTAGCCTAGCCTACTCTACCTAGCCTACTCTATCCTATCTTAGCCTAGCCTACCCATCTATACCTGGCCTACCCTACCCTACCCTACTCAACCTGGCCTACTCTATCCTATCATATCCTAGCCTAGCCTACTCTACCTAACCTAGTCTACTCTAGCCTACTCCACCTAGCCTAGCTTAGCCTAGCCTACTCTACCTAAACTAGCCTAGCCTAACCTACTCTACCTAGCCTACTCCACTCTATCCTAGTCTAGACTAGCTTACTCTAGCCTAGTCTACCTAGCCTAGAATAGCATAGCCTGCTCTACCTAGCATAGCCTAGCCTAGCCTACTCTATCATTTCCTATCCTAGCCTAGCCTACTCTACCTAGCCTAGCCTACTCTAGCCTACTCTACCTAGCCTAGCCTAACCTACTCTACCTAGCCTACTCTAGCCTACTCTACCTAGTCTACTGTATGCTATCCTATCCTAGCTTAGCCTACTCTACATAGCCTAGCCTACCCTACCCTATTCTACCTAGTCTAGCCTAGCCTACTCTACCTCGCCTTCTCTATCCTATCCTAGCCTACACTACCTAGCCTAGCTTACTCTAGCCTACTCTACCTAGCCTAGCCTACTCTATCCTATCCTAGCCTAGCCTACTCTATCCTATCCTAGCCTAGACTAACCTACTCTACCTAGCCTAACATAGCCTACTCTACCTGGCCTAGCCTAGCCTAGCCTGCTCTACCTAGCCAAGCCTACTCTACCTAGCCTACTCTATCCTATCCTATCCTAGCCTAGCCTACTCTACATAGCCTAGCCTACTCTAGCCTATTCTACGTAGCCCACTTTACATAGCCTAGCCTAGCCTAGCCTACTCTATCGTATCCTAGCCTAGCATAGCCTACTCTACCCAGCCTATTCTATCCTATCCTAGCCTACTATACCTAGCCTAGCTGAGCCTAGCCTAGCCGAGCCTAGCCTACTCTACCTAGCCTAGCCTAATCTACCTAACCTACTCTATCCTATCCTAACCTAGCCTAGCCTACTCTACCTAGCCTAGACAACTCTAGCCTACTCTACCCAGCCTACTCTACCTAGCCTAGCCTACTCTGCCTAGCCTAGCCTACTCTACTTAGCCTACTCTAGCGTAGCCTAGCCTAGCCTGATCTAGGTTTCTCTACCTAGCCAACTCTACTTAGCCAAGCCTAGCCTAGTCTACTCTACCTAGCCTAGCCTATCCTATCCTATCCTAGCCTAGCCTACTGTACCTAGCTTAGCCTACTCTAACCTACTCTACCTAGCCTAGCCTACTCTACATAGCCTAGCCTACCTAACCTAGCATAATCTATCCTCTCTTAGCCTACTATGTCCTATCCTAGTCTACTCTCCCCAGCCTACTCTACCTAGCGTAGCCTAGCCTAGCCTACTCTACCTAGCCTACTCTATCCTATACTAGCGCAGTCTAGCCTACTGTACCTAGCCTACCCTACGCTACCTAGCTTAGCCTAGCCTAGCCTACTCTACCTAGCTTACACTATCTTATACTGTGATAGCCTAGCCTACTCTATCCTACTCAACCTAGCCTAGCCTACTCTACCTAGCCTAGCCTAGCCTACTCTATCTAGCCTAGCCTAGCCTACTCTACCTAGCCTAATCTATCCTATCTTAGCCTAGCCTAGCCTACTATACATAGCCTAGCCTACTCTAGCCTACTCTACCTAGCCTAGCCTAGCCTACTCTACCTACCCTACTCTATCCTATCCCAACATAGCCTAACCTACTCTACCTAGCCTAGGCTAGCCTAGCCTACTCTACTTAGTCTACTCTATCCTATCCTAGCCTAACCTAGTCTACTCTACCTAGCCTAGCCCAACCTAGAATACTCTACCAAGCCTAGCCTACTCTATCCTACTCTACCTACCCTACTCTACCTAGCCTAACCTAGCCTAGCCTACTTTACCTAGCCTAGCCTAGCCTAGACTAATCTACCTAGCCTAGCCTGCTCTAGCCTACTCTACCTAACCTAGCCTAGCTTACTCTATCCTATCCTAGCCTAGCCTACTCAACCTAGCCTATTCTATCCTATCCTAGCCTATCCTAGCCTACTATACCTAGCCTAGCCTACTATACCTAGCCTAGCCTAGTCTAGCCTACTCTACCTAGCCTAGCCTAGCTTAGCCTACTCTACCTAGCCTACTCTATCCTATCATATCCTAGCCTAGCCTACTCTACCTATCCTATCAAACTCTACCCTACTCTTGCCAGCCTACTCTACTTAGCCTAGCATACTCTACCTAGCCTACTCTATCCTCTCCTAGCTTAGCCTTGCCTACTCTACCTAGCCTTGCCTACTCTACCTAGCCTAGCCTAATTTAGCGTACTTTACCTAGCCTAGCCTAAACTACTCTACTTAGCCTAGCCTAGCCTAGCCTACTCTACCTAGCCTAGCCTACTCTACCTAGCCTATCCTATCCTATGTGAGCCTAGCCTAGCCTACTCTAGCCTACTCTACCTCGCCTACTCTAACTATCCTAGCCTAACCTAGCCTACTCTACCTAGCCTAGCCTATTCTATCCTATCTTAGCCTACTCTACCTAGCCTACGCTATTCTATCCTAGCCTAGCCTAGCCTACTCTATCATAGCYTAGTCTAGCCTACTCTACCTAGCCTAGCCTAATCTAGTCTACTCTACCTAGCCTAGCYTACTCTACCTATCCTACTCTATCTTATCCTAGCCTAGCCTAGCCTACTTTAGCCTACTCTACCTAGCCTAGCCTAGCCTACTCTACCTAGCCTAGCCTAGCCTARCCTACTTTATCCTATCCGAGCTTAGACTAGCTTAGCCTAGCCTAGCCTAGCTTTGCTTAGCTTAGCCTAGCCCAGCATAGCCTCTCTTAGCCTAGCCTAGTTTAGCCTAGCCTRCTCTACATAGCCTAGTCTACTGTAGCYTAATCTACCTAGCCCAGCATAGCCTAGCTTAGCCTAGCCTAGTTTAGCCTAGCCTACTCTACATAGCCTAGTCTACTGTAGCCTACTCTACCTAGCCTAGCCTGGCCTCACCTACTCTACCTAGCCTAGCATAGCCTAGCCTACTCTACCTAGCCTATCCTACTCTAGCCTCCTCTACCTAACCTACTCTACTCTTCCTAGCCTAGTCTACTCTACTCTAACCTAGCCTACTCTATCTTATCCTATTCTAGCCTAGCCATTCTACCTAGCCTAGCCTCGCCTAGCCATTCTACCTAGCCTAGCCATTCTACCTAGCCTAGCCTCGCCTAGCCATTCTACCTAGCCTAGCCATTCTACCTAGCCTAGCCTCGCCTAGCCTAGCGTACTCTATCCTATCCTGGCCTAGCCTAGTCTACTCTACCTAGCCTAGCCTACTCTACCCTACTCTACCTAGCCTACTCTACCCTACTCTACCTAGCCTACTCTACCTAGATTAGCCTACTCTACCTAGGCTACTCTATACTATCCTAGCCTAGCCTAATCTAGCCTACTCTATACTATCCTAGCCTAGCCTAGCCTAGCCTACTCTATACTATCCTAGCCTAGCGTAGCCTACTCTACCTAGCCTACTCTATCCTATCCTAGCGAAGCCTAGCATACTCTACCTAGCCTAGCCTACTCTATCCTACTTTACCTAGCCTACTCTACTTAGCGTAGCCTAGCCTAGTCTATTTTACCTAGCCTAGCCTAGCCTAGACTACTCTACCTAGCCTATCCTATCCTAGACTACTCTATCCTATGCTATCCTAGCCTAGCCTACTATACCTAGCCTAGCCTAATCTAGCCTACTCTACATAGCCTACTCTACATATCCTAGCCTAACCTAGCCTACTCTACCTAACCTCCTTTATCCTATCCTGTCATAGCCTAGCCTACTCTACCTAGATTATTCTATCCTAGCCTAGCCTATCCTTGCCTACCATACCTAGCCTAGCCTACTCTACCTAGCCTAGCCAACTCTAGCCTAATCTACCCAACCTACTCTACCTAGCCTAGCCTAACATAGCCTACTCTACCGAGCCTAGCGTAGCCTACCCTAGTCCACCTAGTCTAGCCTTGCCTAGCCTACTCTACCTCGCCTACTCTATCCTATCCTATCCTAGCCTACTCTAGCCTACTCTACCTAGCCTAGCCTAGCCTAGCCTACTCTACCTAGCCTAATCTATCCTATCCTAGCCTATCCTAGCCTACTCTACCCAGCCTAGCCTAGCCTTTCCTAGCCTACTCTACCAAGCCTAGCCTAGCCTAGCCTACTCTACCTAGCCTAGCCTATTCTACCTAGCCAAGCCTACTCTACCTAGCCTACTCTATCCTATCCTATCCTATCCTAGCCTACTCTACCTAGCCTAGGCTACTCTAGCTTATTCTACCTAGCCTACTCTACCTACTCTAGCCTAGCCTAGCCTACTTTACCTAGCCTAAACTATCATATCCTATCCTAGCCTACTTTATCCTAACCTAGCCTAGCCTAGCCTACTCTACCTAGCCTATCATAGCCTAGCCTACTCTACCTATGCTCTTCTATCCTATCCTAGCCTACTTTAGCCTACTCCTCCTAGTCTACTTTACCTAGCCTAGCCCAACCTACCTACTCTACAAGGCCTAGCCTAGCCTACTCTATCATATCCTAACGTAGCCTTGCCTACTCTAGCCTACTCTACCTAGCCTTGCCTAACATACTTTACCTAGCTTAGCCTAGCCTAGCCTACTCTACCTAGCCCACTCTACCTAGCGTAGGCTAGCCTAGCCTACTCTATCCTATCGTAGCCTAGCCTAGCCTTCTCTAACTAGCCTAGCCTAGTCTAGCCTACTCTACCTAGCCTAGCCTAGTCTAGCCTACTCTACCTAGGTTCTCTAACTAGCCTAGACTACTCTACCTAGCCTAGCCTAGTCTAGCCTTCTCTACCTAGTCTAGCCTACTCTACCTACCCTAGCCTAGCCTACTCTAACTAGCCTAGCCTAGCCTACTCTATCCTATCCTAACCTACTCTGTCCTATTCTAGCCTACTCTCCCGAACCTACTCTACCTAGCCTAGCCTACTCTATCTAGGCTAGCGTATCCTAGCATACTCTACCTAGCCTACGCTATCCTATCCTAACATAGCCTAGCCTACTCTATCCTAACCTAGCCTAGCCTACTCTACCTAGCCTAGCCTAATCTATTCTACTCTAAATAGCCTACTCTACCTAGCCTAGACTTGCCTGGCCTACTCTACCTATCCTACTCTATCCTATCCTAGGCTAGCCTAGCCTACTCCACCTAGCCTATCCTACAGATGCCTAACCTACTCTACTCTACCTAGCCTAGCCCAGCCTAGCATACTCTACCAAGCCCGAAAGGTTAAACAGACAAAAAAAATTGTATATTTACTTTGTCAGACGGGCTTTGTATGGAGAAGATATCGCGTTCTGTCCGAAAGGTTAAACAGACAAAAAAAATTGTTGACTGTGCAGTCCGTACAGTCTATACGGACGCTGACGTGGCATGTTCGTACAACAACACGTGGCAGATCCATACAACGACATGTGGTAGGTTCGTACAATGACATGTGGCGGCTCCAGGGAGTGACACGTGGTAGGCAGATTTGGTCGATTTGACATACGGTTGGACGTATCCCGAGGTGACACGTGTCACCACTGAAAGGGTGACACGTGGCACTGGTGACATCATCAGGTGATGTGGCAGACTGACACGGCAGGTGACAAGGCAGTACGAACAGTTGACGTGGCGGCAGAAGTGGGTGAATCAGAGGCTGACACATGGCATTCACCGGTTGGTTGATAAGGTGCCACGTGGCCCAGTCAAGGGCTGCCACGTGGCACCGTATTATTGATTATTGGTTTTGTAAAATTTGGCATGGTCGGGGGTCGAACCCGCGACCTCCGAAGGGTGAGCAGACTGGCAGAGCGGGCTAGCCACCCGGGCAGCCGGTGGTACTTATAAACCATTCGACAAAAATAATAATTATGTTGGTTTAAAGTTTTGGGCGGATGCGGTAAGGGCCGGGGCTTAGCCCCAGCCCTCGACATATATATGACCACAACTATGTAACTGGGAGTCAATCCACCAATGCGCAACGGTATGGATAGGGGTCCATCCCCCGGTCCCCGGGCGGTCCCATATGACCCGAGACCATTCCACATAACTCGCGGGGGGGGTTACAACTTAAGGACCGAGATTCCATGCGAACACCACATGCGACAAGGAGTAGCACGAGACAAGGGGGGCTAGCGCGTAGCCTATGGGCTCGCACTTAGCTCAAAATAGACCATATGACCGAGTTAAGGGGGGCGCGCGCCAATGGAAGGGGCTAGCGTCCAATCACTTTATAAAAGTGGGTTTTTATAATAATTTTTGGTTTCTTTTATTAATATTATGCCTATTTTTAGCAAATTCTCTCCATTTTGGGGGGATATTGGGCATTTTTGGAGGCTAAATTCTTGGAGGAAGTTGGAGGTGAGTAACCAACTTCAAGGCTATATAAACCAGCCCTGTTTGAGGCCATGGGCAGTCAGTCAGAGCAGAGTTATGCTGAAGAAAAGCCAAGCCAAAGTCAGTTTGATGCAGAAAAGCTTTTGAGGAGGAGACGTTGTCGGATCGTTTCTGGGAGCTCCGGACGTCCGTTTTGTGTGTCGTTTTCTTTGCAGGGTTCTAAAGATTTGGATGAACAATACCAGATCAATATTGTAGCCATTTGGCATTGTAGAAATGTACTTTTGCACATTTGAATAGAAAAAAAGAAGCCTCCTCGACAGAGAAAAGGCCCGGAGACGTAGGCAAAAGTTGTGCCGAACTTCGTTATCAATCTGCGTGTTATGGTTTGCTGTCTATATTTTCATTTCAGATCTGCATATGTGTATTTGGCTATTATCATTCCTCTTCTTTCTTCATTCTTTCACTAAGTTTCTCAAATGGTTAATTAACGCATGCAGAATTAAAACTCAACCATAGTCATTTAAAAGATCCTACGGATCACCTAACCTACTCTAGCCTACTCTAGATAGCTTAGCCTAGCCTACTCTATTCTATCCTAGCCTAGCCTACTCTACCTAGCCTATTCTATCTTATCCTAGCCTACTATACATACCCTAGCCTACTCTACCTAGCCTAGCCTAGCCTAGCCTAGCCTACTCTATCCTATTCTATCCTATCCTAGCCTACTCTACCTGGCCTAGCCACTCTACCCAGCCTACTCTACTTAGCCTAGCATACTCTACCTAGCCTACTCTATCCTATCCTAGCCTAACCTCGCCTACTCATCCCAGCCTAGCCTAATGTAGCGTACTTTACCTAGCCTAGCCTAGCCTACTCTACTTAGCCTAGCCTAGCCTAGCCTACTCTACCTAGCCTATCCTATCCTATCCTAGCCTAGTTTAGGCTACTCTACCTAACCTAGACTACTCTAGCCTACTCTACCTCGCCTACTCTACCTATCCTAGCCTAGCCTAGCCTACTCTACCTAGCCTAGCCTTCCTAACCTAGCCTACTCTACCTAGCCTAGCCTACTCTACCTATCTTAGCCTGGCCTAGCATACTGTACCTAGCCTACGCTATCCTATCCTAGCCTAGCCTAGCCTACTCTATCCTAGCCTAGCCTAGCCTACTCTACCTAGCCTAGCCTACTAAATTCTACTCTACCTAGCCTAGCCTAGCCTAGCCTACTCTACCTATCCTACTCTATCTTATCCTAGCCTAGCCTAGCCTACTCTACCTAGCCTAGCCTACTTTAGCCTACTCTACCTAGCCTAGCCTAGTCTAGCCTACTCTACCTAGCCTAGACTAGCCTAGCTTACTCTATCCTATCCAAGCTTAGGCTAGCTTAGCCTAGTCTAGATTAGCTTTGCTTTGCTTAGCCTAGCCTAGCATAGCCTAGCTTAGCCTAGCCTAGTTTATCCTAGCCTACTCTACATAGCCTAGTCTACTGTAGCCTACTCTAGCCTCACCTACTCTACCTAGCCTAGCATAGCCTAGCCTACTCTACCTAGCCTAGCATAGCCTAGCCTACTCTATCCTATCCTAACCTAGCCCAGCCTACTCTACCTGGACTAACCTAACATAATCTATCCTATCTTAGCCTAGCCTAGCCTACTATACCTAGACCAGCCTACTCTCTCCTATCCTATCCTAGCCTAACCTACTCTACGTAGCCTAGCCTACTCTAGCCTACTCTACTCTACCTAGCGTAGCCTAGCCTAGCCTACTCTACCTAGCCTAGCCTACTCTAGCCTAATCTACCTAGACTACTCTACTCTACCTAGCCTAGCCTACTCTAATCTAACCTAGCCTACTCTATCCTATCCTATCCTATCCTAGCCTACTCTACCTAGCCTAGCCCAGCCTAGCCTAGCCTACTCTATCCTATCCTAGACTAGCCTAGTCTACTCTACCTACTCTACCCTACTCTACCCTACTCTATCTAGCCTACTCTACCTAGATTAGCCTACTCTAACTAGACTACTCTATACTATCCTAGCCTAGCCTAGCCTACTCTATACTATCCTAGCTTAGCCTAGCCTAGCCTACTCTATCCTATCCTAGCCTAGCCTAGCCTACTCTAGCCTACTCTACCTAGCCTACTATATCCTGCTCTACCTAGCCTACTCTACTTAGCCTAGCCTAGCCTACTCTACTTTACCTAGCCTAGCCTAGCCTAGACTACTCTACCTAGCCTAGCCTAGCATAGCCTACTCTACCTAGCCTACTCTATCTTATGCTATCCTAGCCTACTCTATCCTAGCCTAGCCTAGCCTACTCTAGCCTACTCTACACAGCCTACTCTACCTAGCCTAGCCTAGCCTAACCTACTCTATCCTATCCTAGGCTAGCCTAGCGTACTCTGCCTAACCTAGCCTAAAATAGCCTATTCTATCTAGCCTAGCCTAGCCTACTCTACTTAGCCTAGTCTATCCTAGTCTACTCTACCTAGCCAGGATATCCTATCCTAGCCTAGCCTACTCTAGCCTATTCTACCTAGCCTACTTTAACTAATCTATCCTAGAGTAGCCTACCAAGTCTAGCCTACTCTATCCTATCCTAGCCTACTATATCCTATCCTATTCTACCTAGCCTAGCCTACTTTAGCGTACTCTACCTAGCCTAGCATACTCTACCTAGCCTACGCTATCTTATTCTAGCCTAGCCTAGCCTACTCTACCTAGTCTAGCCTACTCTAGCCTACTCTACCTATCCTACTCTATCATATTCTACTCTACCTAGCCTAGCCTACTTTAGCCTACTCTACCTAGCCTAGCCTAGTCTTGCCTACTCTACCTAGCCTAGCCTAGCCTAGCCTACTCCATCCTATCCGAGATTAGGCTAGCTTAGCCTACCATAGCCTAGCTTTTCTTAGCTTAGCCTAGCCTAGCCTAGCTTTGCTTCGCTTAGCCTAGCCTACTGTATCATATCCTTGCTTAGGCTAGCTTTTCCTAGCCTAGCCTAGCTTAACTTAGCTTAGCGTAGCCTAGCTTAGCCTAGCTTAATTTAGCCTAGCCTACTGTAGCCTACTCTAGCTAGCCTACCCTAGCCTACCCTTCTCTACCTAGCCTAGCATAACCTAGCCTAATCTATCCTATACTAGCTTAGCCTAGCCTACTCTACCTAGCCTAGCCTAGTCTAGCCTACTCTACCTAGCCTAGCCTAGCCTAACTTACTCTACCTAGCGTTCTTTATCCAATCCTATCCTAGCCTAGCCTACTCTACCTAGCCTAGGCTACTCTAGCCTACTCCACCTCGCCTAGTCTACTCTACCTAGCCTACTCTAACTAGCCTAGCTTAGCCTAGCCTACTCTACCTACCCTAGCCTAGCCTAGCCTACTTTACCTAGCCTACTCTATCCTATCCTATCCTAGCCTGGCCTAGCCTACTTTATCCTAACCTAGCCTAGCTTAGCCTACTCTACCTAGCCTAGCCTACTCTAGCCTTCTCTACCTAGCCTACTCTACCTACCCTAGCCTAACCTAGACTACTTTACCTAGCCTACTCTATCCTATCCTAGCCTAGCCTAGCCTACTCTACCTAGCCTAGCCTACTTTAGCCTACTCTAACTAGCCTAGACTACTTTAGCCTAGCGTACCTAATATACCTAGTCTAGCCTAGCCTACTTTATCATATCCTAACCTAGCCTTGCCTACTCTAGCCTACTCTTCCTAGCCTTGCCTAACATACTCTGCCTAGCCTAGCCTACTCTACCTAGCCCACTCTACCTAGCCTACTCTACCTAGCCTAGACTATTCTAGCCTACTCTACCTAGCCTAGTCCAATCTACCTAGAATAGCCTACTCTATCCTATCTTAGCCTAGCCTAGCCTATTCTACTTAGCCTAACCTACTCTAGCCTACTCTACCTAGCCTAGTCTAGCCTACTCCGTCCTATCTTAGCCTAGCCTAGCCTACTCTACCTACCCTAGCCTACTCTAGCCTACTCTACCTAGCTTAACCTAGCCTAGCCTAGCCTACTCTACCTAGCCTAGCCAACTCTACCTATCCTACTCTATCGTATCCTATCCTAGCCTACTCTACCTAGCCTAGCCTACACTAGCAAACTCTACCTAGCCTATTGTACCTAGTCTAGCTTACTCTACCTAGCTTAGCCTAGCCTACTCTACCTAGCCTACTCTATCATATCTTAGCCTAGCCTAGTCTAGTCTACCTAGCCCAGCCTAATCTAGCCTACTCTACCTAGCCTAACTTAGCCTAGCCTAACTTACTCTACCTAGCCTAGACTACCTAGCCTAGCCTACTCTACCTAGCCTACTCTATCCTATCTTAGCCTAGCCTACCCATCTATACCTAGCCTAGCCTACCCTACCCTACTCAACCTGGCCTACTCTATCCTATCATATCCTAGCCTAGCCTACTCTACCTAACCTAGTCTACTCTAGCCTACTCTACCTAGCCTAGCTTACTCTACCTAAACTACCCTAGCCTAACCTACTCTACCTAGCCTACTCTACTCTATCCTAGCCTAGACTAGCCTACTCTAGCCTAGTCTACCTAGCCTAGAATAGCATAGCCTACTCTACCTAGCCTAGCCTAATCTATCATTTCCTATCCTAGCCTAGACTACTCTACCTAGCCTAGCCTACTCTAGCCTACTCTACCTAGCCTAGCCTAGCCTAGCTTAACCTACTCTACCTAGCCTACTCTAGCCTACTCTACCTAGCCTACTCTACCTAGTCTACTCTATCCTAGCTTAGCCTACTCTACATAGCCTAGCCTACCCTACCCTACTCTACCTTGTCTAGCCTAGCCTACTCTACCTCGCCTTCTCTATCCTATCCTATCCTATCCTAGCCTACACTACCTAGCCTAGCTTACTCTAGCCTACTCTCCCTAGCCTAGTCTACTCTATCCTATCCTAGCCTAGACTAACCTACTCTACCTAGCCTAGCATAGCCTACTCTACCTAGCCTAGCCTAGCCTAGCCTGCTCTACCTAGCCAAACCTACTCTACCTAGCCTACTCTATCCTATCCTATCCTAGCCTAGCCTACTCTAGCCTATTCTACGTAGCGCACTTTACATAGCCTAGCCTAGCCTAGCTCAGCCTACTCTACCCAGCCCATTCTATCCTATCCTAGCCTACTATACCTAGCCGAGCCTAGCCTAGCCGAGCCTAGCCTACTCTACCTATCCTAGCCTATTCTACCTAACCTACTCTATCCTATCCTAGCCTAGCCTAGCCTACTCTACCTAGCTTAGACAACTCTAGCCTACTCTACCCAGCCTACTCTACCTAGCCTAGCCTACTCTGCCTAGCCTACTCTGCCTAGCCTAGCCTAACCTAGCCTACTCTACTTAGCCTACTCTATCGTAGCCTAGCCTAGCCTGATCTAGGCTTCTCTGCCTAGCCTAGCCTGATCTAGGCTTCTCTACCTAGCCTAGCCTAGCCAACTCTACTTAGCCAAGCCTAGCCTAGTCTACTCTACCTAGCCTAGCCTATCCTATCATATCCTAGCCTAGCCTACTGTATCTAGCTTAGCCTACTCTAACCTACTCTACCTAGCCTACCCTACTCTACATAGCCTAGCCTACCTAACCTAGCCTAATCTATCCTATCTTAGCCTACTATGTCCTATCCTAGCCTATTCTCCCCAGCCTACTCTACCTAGCGTAGCCTAGCCTAGTCTACTCTACCTAGCCTACTCTATCCTATACTAGCGCAGTCTAGCGTACTGTACCTAGCCTGCCCTACGCTACCTAGCTTAGCCTAGCCTAGCCTACTCTACTTAGCTTACACTATCCTATACTGTGATAGCCTAGCCTACTCTATCCTACTCAACCTAGCCTAGCCTACTCTATCTAGCCTAGCCTAGCCTACTCTAGCCTACTCTACCTAGCCTAGCCTAGCCTAGCCTACTCTACCTACCCTACTCTATCCTATCCCAGCATAGCCTAACATACTCTACCTAGCCTAGGCTAGCCTAGCCTACTCTACTTAGCCTACTCTATCCTATCCTAGCCTAACCTAGTATACTCTACCTAGCCTAGCCCAACCTAGAATACTCTACCAAGCCTAGCCTACTCTATCCTACTCTACCTACCCTACTCTACCTAGCCTAACCTACTTTACCTAGCCTAGACTAGCCTAGACTAATCTACCTAGCCTAGCCTACTCTAGCTACTCTACCTAGCCTAGCTTACTCTATCCTATCCTAGCCTAGCCTACTCAACCTAGCCTATTCTATCCTAGCCTATTCTATCCTAGCCTATCCTAGCCTACTATACCTAGCCTAGCCTAGCTTAGCCTACTCTACCTAGCCTACTCTATCCTATCATATCCTAGCCTAGCCTACTCTACCTATCCTAGCAAACTCTACCCTACTCTTCCCAGCCTACTCTACTTAGCCTAGCATACTCTACCTAGCCTACTCTATCCTCTCCTAGCCTAGCCTTGCCTACTCTACCTAGCCTAGCCTAATCTAGCGTACTTTACCTAGCCTAGCCTAAACTACTCTACTTAGCCTAGCCTAGCCTAGCCTACTCTACCTAGCCTATCCTATCCTATGTGAGCYTAGCCTAGCCTACTCTAGCCTACWCTACCTCGCCTACTCTAACTATCCTAGCCTAACCTAGCCTACTCTACCTAGCCTAGCCTATTCTATCCTATCTTAGCCTACTCTACCTAGCCTACGCTATTCTATCCTAGCCTAGCCTAGCCTACTCTATCATAGCYTAGTCTAGCCTACTCTACCTAGCCTAGCCTAATCTAGTCTACTCTACCTAGCCTAGCYTACTCTACCTATCCTACTCTATCTTATCCTAGCCTAGCCTAGCCTACTTTAGCCTACTCTACCTAGCCTAGCCTAGCCTACTCTACCTAGCCTAGCCTAGCCTARCCTACTTTATCCTATCCGAGCTTAGACTAGCTTAGCCTAGCCTAGCCTAGCTTTGCTTAGCTTAGCCTAGCCCAGCATAGCCTCTCTTAGCCTAGCCTAGTTTAGCCTAGCCTRCTCTACATAGCCTAGTCTACTGTAGCYTAATCTACCTAGCCCAGCATAGCCTAGCTTAGCCTAGCCTAGTTTAGCCTAGCCTACTCTACATAGCCTAGTCTACTGTAGCCTACTCTACCTAGCCTAGCCTGGCCTCACCTACTCTACCTAGCCTAGCATAGCCTAGCCTACTCTACCTAGCCTATCCTACTCTAGCCTCCTCTACCTAACCTACTCTACTCTTCCTAGCCTATCCTACTCTACTCTAACCTAGCCTACTCTATCTTATCCTATTCTAGCCTAGCCATTCTACCTAGCCTAGCCTCGCTTAGCCTAGCGTACTCTATCCTATCCTGGCTTAGCCTAGTCTACTCTACCTAGCCTAGCCTACTCTACCCTACTCTACCTAGGGTACTCTATACTATCCTAGCCTAGCCTACTCTATACTATCCTAGCCTAGCCTAGCCTAGCCTACTCTATCCTATCTTAGTCTAACCTAGCCTACTCTAGCCTACTCTACTTAGCCTAGCCTAGCCTATTCTACCTAGCCTAGCATAGCCTAGCCTACTCTACCTAGCCTACTCTATCCTATCCTAGCGAAGCCTAGCATACTTAGCCTACTCTATCCTACTCTACCTAGCCTACTCTACTTAGCGTAGCCTAGCCTAGTCTATTTTACCTAGCCTAGCCTAGCCTAGACTACTCTACCTAGCCTAGCCTAGTCTAGACTACTCTATCCTATGCTATCCTAGCCTAGCCTACTATACCTAGCCTAGCCTAATCTAGCCTACTCTACATATCCTACTCTACATATCCTAGCCTAACCTAGCCTACTCTACCTAACCTCCTCTATCCTATCCTGTCCTAGCCTAGCCTACTCTACCTAGATTATTCTATCCTAGCCTAGCCTATCCTTGCCTACCATACCTAGCCTAGCCTACTCTACCTAGCCTAGCCTACTCTACCTAGCTTAGCCAACTCTAGTCTAATCTACCCAGCCTACTCTACCTAGCCTAGCCTAGCGTAGCCTACTCTACCGAGCCTAGCGTAGCCTACCCTACTCCACCTAGTCTAGCCTTGCCTAGTCTACTCTACCTCGCATACTCTATCCTATCCTATCCTATCCTAGCCTAGCCTACTCTAGCCTACTCTACCTAGCCTAGCCTAGCCTAGCCTACTCTACCTAGCCTAATCTATCCTATCCTAGCCTAGCCTAGCCTACTCTACCCAACCTAGCCCAGCCTTTCCTAGCCTACTCTACCAAGCCTAGCCTAGCCTAGCCTACTCTACCTAGCCTAGCCTATTCTACCTAGCCAAGCCTACTCTACCTAGCCTACTCTATCCTATCATATCCTATCCTAGCCTACTCTGCCTAGCCTAGGCTACTCTAGCTTATTCTACCTAGCCTACTCTACCTACCCTAGCCTAGCCTAGCCTACTTTACCTAGCTTAAACTATCATATCCTATCCTAGCCTACTTTATCCTAACCTAGCCTAGCCTAGCCTACTCTACCTAGTCTATCATAGCCTAGCCTACTCTACCTATGCTCTTCTATCCTATCCTAGCCTAGCCTAGCCTACTTTAGCCTACTCCTAGTCTACTTTACCTAGCCTAGCCAAGCCTACCTACTCTACAAAGCCTAGCTTAGCCTACTCTATCATATCCTAACGTAGCCTTGCCTACTCTAGCCTACTCTACCTAGCCTTGTCTAACATACTTTACCTAGCCTAGCCTAGCCTAGCCTACTCTACCTAGCCCACTCTACCTAGCGTAGGCTAGCCTAGCCTACTCTATCATATCGTAGCCTAGCCTAGCCTTCTCTAACTAGCCTAGTCTAGTCTAGCCTACTCTACCTAGCCTAGCCTACTCTACCTAGGTTCTCTAACTAGCCTAGACTACTCTACCTAGCCTAGCCTAGTCTAGCCTTCTCTACCTAGTCTAGCCTACTCTACCTAGCCTAGCCTAGCCTACTCTAACTAGCCTAGCCTAGCCTACTCTATCCTATCCTAGCCTACTCTGTCCTATCCTAGCCTACTCTCCTGAACCTACTCTACCTAGCCTAGCCTACTCTACCTAGGCTAGCGTATCCTAGCATACTCTACCTAGCCTACGCTATCCTATCCTAACATAGCCTAGCCTACGCTATCCTATCCTAACATAGCCTAGCCTACTCTATCCTAGCCTAGCCTAGCCTACTCTACCTAGCCTAGCCTAATCTATTCTACTCTAAATAGCCTACTCTACCTAGTCTAGCCTTGCCTGGCCTACTCTACCTATCCTACTCTATCCTATCCTAGGCTAGCCTAGCCTACTCCACCTAGCCTAGCCTACAGATGCCTACTCTACCTAGCTTAGGCTAGCTTAGCCTAGCCTAGCTTAGCCTAGTTTAGTCTAGCCTACTCTACATAGCCTAGCCTACTGTAGCCTACTCTACCTAGTCTACTCTACCTAGTCTAGCTTAGCCTAACCTACTATACCTAGCCTACTCTACCTAGCCTAGCCTAAGGTAGCCTAACCTAGCCTACTCTACCGAGGCAACTATATCCTATCCTAGCCTAGCCTAGCCTAGTCTACCTAGCCCAGCTTACTCTAGCCTACTCTACCTAACCTACTCTACTTGGCCTAGCCTACCCTAGCCTACTCTAGCCTAGTCTACCTAGCCTTGCCTAGCCTAGCCTACTCTACCTAGCCTACTCTATCCTATCCTATCCTTGCTTAGCCTACTCTACCTAACCTAGACTACTCTAGCCAACTCTACCTAGCCTACTCTAGCTAGCCTAGCCTACTCTAACCTACTCTACCTAGCCTAGCCTAGCCTCGCCTACTCTACCTAGCCTAGCCTAGCCTAGCCTACTCTACCTATCCTACTCTATCCTATCCTAGCCTTGCCTATTCTACTCTACCTAGCCTATCCTTGCCTAGCCTAGCCTACTCTACCTAGCCTACCTTAGTCTAGCTAGCCAAGGCTACTGAACCTAGCTTACTCTATCCTATCCTGGCCTAGCCTAGCCTACTCTACCTAGCCTAGCTTAGCCTAGCGTACTCTAACTAGCCTAGCCTAGCCTATTCTACCTAGCCTACTCTATCATATCCTAGCGTAGCCTTGCCTTCTCTACCTATCCTAGCCTACTTTAGCATACTCTACCTAGCCTAGCCTAGTTTAGCCTACTCTACTTAGCCTAGCCTAGATTAGCCTACTCTATCTAGCCTACTCTATCATATCTGAGCTTAGCTTAGCTTAGCCTAGCCCAGCATAACCTAGTTTAGTGTAGCTTAGCCTAGCTTAGCTTAGCTTAGCTTAGCCTAGCCTAGCTTAGCCTAGCTTAGCATAGCCAGGCTTAGCCTAGCTTAGCCTAGCTTAGCCTAGCCTAGCTTAGCCTAGCCTAGCCTACCCAGCCTAGCTTAGCTTAGCTTAGCCTAGCTAAGCCTACTCTATCTTATCCTAGCCTAGCCTAGCCTACCCAACCTAGTCTAGCTTACTCTACCTCGCCTAGCCTAGCCTAGCCTACTCTACCTAGCCTACTCTATCCTATCCTCGCATAACCAAGCCTACTCTATCCTATCATCGCCTAGACTAGCCTACTCTACCTAGCCTAGCCTACTCTAGCCTAACCTACTCTTCCTAGCGTAGCTTAGCCTAACCTACTCTACCTAGCCTAGCTGAGCCTAGATTATTGTACCTACCCTACTCTATCCTATCCTAGCCTACCACAGCCTACTCTACCAAGCCTAACCTACTCTAGGCTACTATACGTAGCCTACTCTACCTAGCCTAGCCTACACTATCTAGCCTACTCTATCCTATCTTATCCTAGCCTAGTCTACTCTACCTAACCTAGCCTACTCTAGCCTACTCTACCTAGCCTAGCCTAGCCTAGCCTACTCTACCTAGCCTACTCTTTCTTATCCTGGCCAAGCCTAGCTTACTCTACCTACCCTAGCCTATTTTACCTAGCCTACTCTATCCTATCCTAGCCTAGCCTAGCCTAATATACCTACCCTAACCTACTCTACCAAGCCTAGCCTAGCGTAGCCTACTCTACGTAGCCTAGCCTAATCTAGCCTACTCTACTTAGCCTACTCTACTCTACCTAGCCTAGCCTACCCTAGCCTACTCTACCTAGCCTAGTCTAGTCTATCCTACTCTATCCTATCCCAGCCTAGCCTATCTTACTATACCTAGCCTTGCGTAATCTAGCCTACCCTACCTAGCCTACTCTAGCATAGCCTACTCTACCTAGCCTAGCCTACTCCATCATATCCTATCCTAGACTAGCCCACTCTACCTAGCCTACTCTACCTAGCCTAGCCTAGCCTAGTCTACTCTAGACTACTGTACCTAGCCTAGCCTAGCCTACTCTACCTAGCCTACTCTATCCTATCCTAACCTAGCCTAGCCTACTCTACCTAGCCTACTCTATCCTATCCTAACCTAGCCTAGCCTACTCTACCTAGCCTAGCCTACTCTAGCCTACTCTACCTAGCCTACCCTTCCCTACCTAGCCTATCCTAGTCTCGTATACTCTACCTACTCTCGCCTACTCTCGCCTACTCTACCTAGCCTAGCATAATCTACCTAGCCTAGCCTACTCTACCTATCCAACTCTATCCTATCCTAGCTTAGCCTAGCCTACTCTACCTAGCCTAGCCTACTCTAGCCTGCTCTACCTATCCTAGCTTAGCCTAGCCTACTCTATCTAGCCTAGCCTAGCCTACTCTACCTAGCCTAGCCTAGCCTAGCCTACTCTACTTAGCATAGCCTATCCTAGCCTATTCTACCTAGCCTACTCTATCCTATTATAGCCCAGCCCAGACTAGTCTACCTAGTCTAACCTACTCTACCTAGCCTAGCCTAGCCCAACCTACTCTATCCTAGCCTAGGCTAGCCTACTCTATTCTAGCTTAGTCTAGCTTACTCTACCGAGCCTAGCTTAGCCTAGCCTACTCTAACTAGCCTAGCCTAGCCTTCTCTACCTAGCCTTGCCTAGCCTAGCCTGCTTAGCCTACTCTACCTAGCCTTGCTTAGCCTAGCCTGCTTAGCCTACTGTACCTATCCTATCCTAGCTTAGCCTACTTTACCTAGCCTAGCATAGGTAAAAATAGTCGGCCTGGTGAAAATTTTGTGAAGTTCATATTTTTTAAATTCAACCAAATCATCGGCATCTGACTCATATTCTTCAGTGAAATCCCCTTCCTGGAAGTTGGCTCCCCTCCATATATGTATTGAATGCAATATCACATAAAAATGTTGAATTGGGGTTCTTTTTAATCTCGTCTTCATCATCATTCTATTGTTTTGATTTGCTTCTTTGAGTCATTATGTCTTTGTGAATTCTTGTAAGTAAATGCAAAAGTGTAAGTTTTATTTAAAATAAACAACTAACAGGTTTATATAAATTTAAAAAATTTATAATATCAACCAGTGAAAGGGAACCCTAGAGAGAATGATGTGAATTACGACTTCTGAATTTAAGAAATCAGGGGTTTTTTAATAGTCTGAAAAATGCCTCAGTGCATTTATGCGAAAATTGAGGAGGATTGATGCGTTAAAGCTTCGTAGTCAATGCTTCATTAATTGTCAATTAATGTTCATAAAGTTATGACAGAGTTGTAATGGAGGACAAGACATTTACAATTGTTTTCAATCTGTGAGGGAAAGCACATTACGGGATACTGGGTCACCGAGAGTTTCAATGGGATAAAATTATGTCTTCGAGGAGAAAAGGTTGATCTGACAGGTTTATCATGGTTTATTAGAGTTTTAATTGATGTTTTGTCTTTTAAAAGTGGTACCGGGAAATCGAACATTTTATTAAAGGGAAAGGCATGAACTAAGAGTAACAGTCGATCTGATCACCAGAATACTAGGAAGGCGAAATATTGGGAAATCAAGGATTATTTGTGAAAGAAAATTGTTGTAAGAAAATCTCGATCTAGTACTAGAGGGAGACCGAGAATCAGGGTATCGAAAAAAACTTTAAAAAAATGATTTAAACTAAAGCTCCGATCTGGTATTAATCATGCTATCCTGCATCAGGATATCGAAGATATTGAGAGATCAGGGAATCGATGATATGTTGCTAGATAATGAAATGAAGTCTCGATCATGTGTTATTGTGGATCGGGTCTCAAAGATGTCATAACATCAATATACTAGGATGTCAATTGATGGGAGTAAAATTTTGTAAAACAAGACCAGGACCGATCCGGTAGAAACATCTCGTTGGTTTATTGGGGTATCGAGAGGTTAGGATACCAGGATGTAGGTACGTTGGGACATTCTTAGTGATGTTATTGGTTATTTTAAGTTTTAACATTTATTTGTTTTTAAGGATTAATTTGAAAACCAATTAAAAACAAAATGAAAATCAAAGAAGTTGAAAGTAAACAAAGGGACCCATTATTATTTATTGTAAATAAAACTAAATATAATGGGGGGATGTTGAGGATCAAAAAGTATAACTACATAGTGAGAATGAGTTCCATGTGTCATGCCAGATGGCAAGCGGTGATAGGTCCACGTGTCACACCAAGTGGTATGTTGTGGAAGTGCCTCATGTTCAAGGTGCCAACTCAGACATCGAACCAGGTCATAGGAGTTGGTTTGAGCACCGGTTTACCTGAGGGCCAATATCTCGGTACTCTAGTGGGCCAATACCTGAGATATTAGATATTGGAGGAGCATTATATGTTGGTCAAGAGTGGAAAGTGGTCGCGGGTCTGATGACCCGATGCTCAAATGGGTTGATCATCAATATAATGGAGATCAAAAGGATTGGGAGTAGTCTTATACGTAGTGGGTCGACACCCTAGTGGGCCAATGAGATGGTGCCACATCGAGACCATGACAACATCCGTTGGAGGCATGGGGGACTATACAAGTGACATAGAGCCACGTGGGTGCCACATCGTGATGAGGTGGATTTTGGCCATTGAAGACCTAAGAAACTTTGGAAGGCCATAACTTTTGATCCAACACTCGGATTTGAGCATAATTACAGTCATTGGAAAGCTCTGACGAACAGAAGATGATGGTGCCCTCGCGGAGAGGCTTTGAGATGGTTAAGGACAAGTGAAATTATGATACCCCATCCCTTAAAAGGTACTTAGGAGGTTGGGTGTCTTATAGTCATCTATTGAAAAATTAAATGGTTTATTTTTTATTACTTTGGTCAAAATGATCTATAGTCTCCTTTAGATTAAGACTTTAGTGTTGTGTATTGAAAAAACAAATGATTTGATTCTTATTACGTTAGTCAAAGTGATGTGAACAATTATTCTTGAAATTTAATAATTTTTTTCAAATTATAATATTGTACAAAACTTATGTCCAAAAAATTGAAGCAAAAATTTAAAATAATTTAAAAACTATAAATTACATTTAAGTTGAAATTGTTACGGAATTGCAAATTTGAAAATATTGCAATTTTAACTATGTCTAGTTTGAATCAAAACATTGTTTAAAACCCTGGATGGGGTGCTCCCTTGATATGACAGCTCCACCTAGGCTAGCCGCCACTTGGCCTCTCTTTAAGCCACTTGGCATATGCCCTTCTCCACATCCCCTCCCTGGTCATGTCAAGGCCCTACGTTACCTGCCGCCACCCTCCACTCTTCATTCGAATTCGACTGTTCACTTGCCCTGGGAGCTCTGCAACTCGTGCGTCTTCATGGCATCGTGAAAATGCTACTTCACATCGCTTCAGCTCCAACCTTGGTGTCCGCTTCTTCTAATCATCATGGGGTATTCGAAGCCACAGTTCCTTGTTTCCATTTTGAAGCGCCAGGATTCCAGAGCTCTCGCCTCACTCTATATCGCTTTCGAACTCTGGTGTGATTTTTTGTGGGCTCCTTGCAAGTCTTAGAGGTCACCTCTCATGATGCCAAGACCTCGGGGCAAGCCAAAGAGGGGGGCATCCTGGTACTTGGCCCGTGGAAGAAAACCATCAGCTTCGGACATTCCAGCTAAACCCGTCGACCCTCTTGAAGATTTCCCCGCAGCAATCCCTGCAATCCAAGTTGAACCCCTGGAAGTCCCGTCCCCAGAAGATCTCCTCGTAGACCCCCCCTTGTGGTAGCTCCTCCTCCCGATGGCACTCCTCCTCTTGCACCTATCCTCATGGCCACCCATAACCAACCACCTTGCGACCTCTCCCCCCTCTTGAACCCCTACGATTGTAGGGTCGAGTGGTTCGATTTGCATGGGAACTCGCTTGGTTTTGCGTGCCCCCCCCTTCGCGTCCTTTCTTCCCACCATCCGCTCCTCGTTTCCCTTTCACCTCCCCCCCAGGCTCCTCCTCCTTCTCTCCACTCTCCACCCACCCAAACCCCTCCTTTGCTAGGTGTGCGGACCAAATCGAAATCCTGCATAATCTGTGCACCATCAAAAAGGACTTGGAGGATATCAAATTGTTGAAGAAAGACTTGGAGGAGATCAAGCTGGCAATGCTCGATGCAAAGAACAGGGAAGCAAACAACGGGAGAATACTGGACGCCATGATGATGTTCATGCAAGATCTTCAACAGGCCATCGTGGAACGTGAAAAAGGAAAAGCACCGACGAAGAGGGTCTTCGCAGGACTGCATCTTGGTCCAGGTTTTTAGGATTTGCTTGTTTTTTCTTGACTCTCTATGCACTGGAATTTTGTGCCTTGGCCCTGTGCGACCCAACAATATAGTTTAATTACAGTAGATTGTCTATGGCGATGGTGGTTTCCCAATTGGGCACCAGAGTCATACTATTTTTTGAACACATGACCATACTAGTTTGCAACCATCTGGCGCAGTGGTTTCCCACCTGGGCACTGCGACCACGTGGTTTTTTGCATCTTCGACATTTGTACCTTTGTTAACAGGAATCAATACATTACTCTAACTTACCAAAAAAAAACAAAACATTGTTTAAAAAAAAGAGCCAGAAACAGGGTGATTGATTAATTTTATCTAGTCACATTTTCAAAAAATCTAGTTATAATCAATAAAAATAATTATAATATGGAATTTATTTTTAAAACTTTGTTTAGAACCTTATATGTTTCTTATTTAAACTCTTTAAACTTTAGGATAATTACGTTTCTATAAAATCCATTTAAAACTAATAAAACTAATTATAATACATATTTTGTTTAAGGCTTGATTTAATTGTTGTTGGATCTTTTTGAAATTTAAGAACAAAGTTTTATATGTTTATCCATAAATTATAGGTTAATTGATTGATCTCGTGTTTATTTTTTGTTAGGTTGTTGATTCAAATTCTATATATTTTTCTTCATCTATATATTCTTAAAATGCTTACAAGCTTATTTGTAATCCACATATATTTTAAGAAGGCGAGATGATTGGAAAAAGAATTTGTTGCCATGATTATAACTCACTTATTCTTGAAACAACACATCCGGAGACACTCCAGCATGGGAAAAAGACAGATACATATACATATCATTAAAGTGTTTCCGACATATGATTGTACATTTTCCTTCGTCTCTACATTGAATTACAGAGAAAATACAGCTTGCTCGTGCAAAGCTAGAGAAACTTTCCTTTTTATGAAAAACTTGAAAAAAACAAATGCAAGACCCAAAAATTGTGGCAGTGATAGAAAATATGACAAATGATGCAAGATCATAGACTCCCTCCAAAATCAAATTCAAAATCTCAAACCTTCTAGAAGATGGACATGGCCAAGAGGATGTGATTCCTCGAAATTTCGAGTAAACAACATGATTTGTTGGAATATTTGTTGGTTTGAGAGATCTTAGCGATATTGTGATAATAGATCGAATCTGGAGTGATACGATCCTATTATTGATCTTTGTGGTATTCATTGTTATAAATGTAAGCCTATGGGCACGAGTGAAATGAGGCCAGACATGATGTAAACCAGGAGAGAGTGGTAGGGGCCTGAGAAACTCCCTTAGTCTGCAATCAAGCTCGATCTTAATATAAACCTGTGTATTTTGTGTATCTAGAGTGTTATCTCTGTGTGGTGAATCTGTGTGTAAATATGTGTGTATAAACCTTGTTGAATTAATATGCTTGAATGTGTGTTTGAGAAGAGAGGCCATGAGCGAGAGCATAGAGAGTTGCAGATTTGAACCTATGAGAAGGAGTAGGAAGAAGATCGATCGTCGATCACTGAAAAGATCAACGACGATCCGAGTCTTGAACAATATTGGATGAGGAAGTAAAAGAAGATATGGCCATTTGTTTGTGTGGGGAATCGACGGCTCACAATTCTCTATCGAGACCCTGGTGTACCGGCCTATTAGCTCCCCAATGCATTGTGAAATTAATTGCAAGTGTTATCCTAGTGCCAACATCTCGACACCAACGATATCATGGCTCTAATGAAATTTTTTTTTTTACCGGCTGACTGGCCCCGAGACATATCGCTATACAGTAGCATGGTGGTTCCGATTGTCGAAACCCTGATACGTTGACATGTCGATCACATGGTTCCATCGCAGGGTTCCGATATATCGGATCAGAACATTGGGTAGACTATATATTGGGATCGTCGATAAGGAGATGTTGATTTGGTTCTTAGTTAATGTCATGTAATCAAGGTGGAGATTTAACCATGCATCAAAAGGAGAGATCAATAGTCCTTAATCATTGCACACGAGTAACTATTTTGAAGTTTAAAAAGGAGTGACCCCTCGCAATTAGATCATGTGGTGAAAAGGGAGGGACATGTGTCACAATTGTCTGATTGTGGGTGTCTCGAAGTAGATTTGAAAACCACTACTCGACCCCCTCCTCCTCCCTTGCAAGAATACAAGTTAAAACCACTATTCCACATGGTAAACTACCTTCGGTGTTAAGACCAAGGTCGATATTGGGCGCCAATATTAAAGGAACTGATAACTAGAAGTTAGCTCCTGGTTTTAATGTGAAGGGTCCTAGATTCGAGCCTTTGACATTGATTTGGATAGGACGAGACGAGGTGTTGGGAGGTAGCATGAGATTTGCATGAGATGGGTGCTCAAGAAAGGTGGAGTTCCTATGAACTTCATGACTGGCTAGTGTGAAGAAAAGCACCATTAAAATCCAAGGTGTCGAACAGAAGGAGATTTCATGTGTTTATTGCTACTATGGACATGACCAGTCCATTTTGTGGGTCCATAACCCACAAGTCCGAGGATCGAAAACATAGATAACTTGATCTTCGTGACCCCCAAAATTGGTCTTCATTAAAATAAACACAGATGCACATCATTCACAATTACAAGTGGATCTCTATGTTGTTGGAAAGATACAATTGAGAATCTTATGGGCTCTAGAAAAGTGCATAGTGTGGTGAACAATGTCGCTACAAATTGTTGTATGAGGACAACAATATTACAGAGCGAGATGGTGTGACGATCAAAATATTGCCTTACAAATTACAAAACCATGACCCCAACAATGAGTAAATCCATTAAATTCATGAATTTGAAGATCAATTGAAGAAAATAAATAGCTTCCATAGTGCACTATTGGTAGTTAAATCTCTATTCCAATGGGACCAACATAATGTTGGTTTAGTGCTCCTGTAATATTATGTTTGGAAGGAAGTATTTACAGAAGCTATATCATTTCTCAACCCCTGGTCAAATATTAATTTAAGTGAGGCCATCTAAAGTTGACATGATACAAGCCTCAATAAGAAGGGAAAATGTACAAAGAAGCAGTAATCATGTACTCACTCACTAACCAAGTTTCAGCTAATCATAGTTCATGTTTCATATTACACTCGAGAGCATTGAAATGCACGAATTTACAAAACCTTGGCACTCAAAATTATAAAATACAACACTATGGAAATTACCAACATTTCTCACACTTAGACCTATCGACAAATGATCTAGGAACATGATTAAAATGCAATATGAAATTTCAAAATGCAACGAGGCAGACTTGAACTCAATCAAGTTTTCAATAAAAAATACAAAGATGATAAAACCTAAGGCAAATACCTACATTACAAGCTAGTATAGGGCATGATTTAAGCGGTCAAAATTGATCCATAAATGACAAAAAATAATACCTAGGATTATTATCAAGGATATGAATATAAAGAGGTTTAAACCACTTAATTTAAAACTTTGCCTAGAAATCTCAATTAAGCCATATGAACAAGAAATTAAAAAATAATAATTTTTAACATAAAAAAAGAATGTAAACCTAAATAACAAGGAGTTTTGCAGTCTCGAGGATTAGCCCAATCATGAGCAAGATGTGAGATCTTTCCCCCAAATTTGGGGAGGTCACAGGTTTGACTCTCTTGATCCACTCTCAATTATGAAAAATAAAAAGTTAAAACCCTAGGAAGTTTCAACATGCAAATGAAATTAAACCTAGATACCAAGAAAATTTCTAACAAAAATACGAAAAAAGAAAAACTCAAACCCAAACACCAAGCGTGAAACATGCCATTATTTAAGTTTTCATAATCACCATATAGAAAGATTCACCAAATGGCCTAAGAAATCTCAGAAACATAGAAAATAAAAAATAAGAAGTTTCAATATGAAAAATACATTAAACCTAGATACAAAAAAAAATTCTAACAAAATAAAACTCAAACCCAAACATTTGGTGCCAAACATGCTATAATTTAGGCTTTTAGAATCACCCAATTAGAAACATTGTCAAAATCATCTAAAAATTCTTGATTTTAAACAATATGGAAAATTAATTTTTTTAAAATTACACATTTCCATCTGTTGTAGCAGCCACTAGAGATTTGCCATTGCGGTGTTCATATCTTCACTTATAATAAAATACTCTATTATATTTTATTTTTTATCCAGGTGTATCTAGATTGCCTGCAATATGTTAGACGAAATGTATTTTAATAGAATGAATGAAAAGTATTTGTAGAAAAATGACAACCAGAAACAACATAATTGCATGGAAGATTATAATATCCCATCCTAGCTAAGTTGGGGATATTATAGGGAAAATATCAAAACCAAAGATTTATTCAATATCAATGTATCCTCGAATCTTTAAATATCATAATGAAGAAGAGCAATGGAACAAAATCGATTTGCATAGCTTATCAACTACTCAACAATGTGACCATTGTACACAAAAAGGCCCTACACATAGATGCTTCATCTCACATGGAAATCTTCTTGGATTGTATCAAAGGGGCTATAGAGTTCTAAATATTGATTCAAGTGAACACTAATTTCAGAGCCAACACTATCAAATGATAAATCCACATCCATCACTAGTTTTAGAAAATTAACTTTTGCAACACAGGATGGACACAAAAAACATTTATTTATGTGCTTTGGATCCAAAAAAGCTCCAACCTATTGAATAATTTGACAAACAATATGTGGGGACATATTTATGAAAATTTGTAAAAGCATTCATAAATGAATACTGTGGTTCTTCCAAATAATTCTAAACAAAACTCCCACCACAGAAATATTAAATTTCACATTCATAAATGGTTGTATGATTTTTCCATTAAAAAGGTAGACCGCTTAGACAATGACTATCCTTTTAGTGGTCATATGACACATATTGCAAAAAAATATTCAAAATCAAAATAAATCACCTAAGCCTAGACACAAATACATGAAAGAAGACATAAGTTAAAATGGCAAAAACATGTTAGGTTAGATTTCTTTTTCTGAATTACACAATTAGACATGAAATTTCTGAGTAGCCCAAATAAAAAAGTATCTGAAAAAATCACTTACAATTTTCCAGCAAAATTATATCGAGAATAGAGAACCTAAATTGGAACAAACATTCACATTGTGAAGCAAGACATGGTATAATATTTCTAAATAAACCTCTATAAAAATGTTCCTGAAATGCCATTGAATTTTTCAAGCAAGGAAAAAAACAGAGACAAATGAGATTATTGATATGGACCAAAATGTTATCACACATATATGCCTCTATAGTAAGATAACTTGCAGTTAAGGACATCACTTAGATATCAACCACAAGGTAGAGAGTGCATGTTTTTTTTATGACTGGAAAGAATTAAGAAGCCACAAGACCCATTATTATTTTTGGGTTGTGGTACAGGGTGCGTTGCCATACTTCAACAAAAGAAACAAAAGTTTCAATTGGCTATTGCTATGCTACACACTGTTCTTGAATTGTTGAAGGGGCATGACTGTAATTGGCTATTGATATGATACACACTATTCTTGAATTGTTGCAAAGACAAGCTTGAATCAAATTGGATTTTTTCCCATATCTGTTCATTACACAAAAAATAAAACATTTAAGGTGAAAGATAAGCTATGAGCATTTTCGTGTTACTTATGAATAAGTAAAACCAATCAATTAATTTAATAAGTAAAGTCGGTTTTCAAGTTTTTGTAATACGTTTTTTATTTTTATTTTTTAATCCGAGATGTAAGACTACGTTGTCTTCATTCAATGTGAATCTACTATGAACTCGAAAGTCACGTAACATGTACATGGTGGCTGATTTTTTGTGTAGATATATCTCATATGGCATGTTTATTAGACCAAGGAGTAGATCGTGCATAATAAGCTCTTTGATAGTGAACTGTACAATATTGTTGTCAATGATGTGGATGATAACATTGAGGCAGTGTTTATATGTGAAAGGGCATCTTTGATTACATTTAAGACAATTGATCATTGCATCTTCTATCAATACAGATGCCCCTGTAGGAGAGTTGCATAATGTACAAACAGACTCGAATGGTGTTGAGTTGCATAAGTTGACATGATACATGCCTTTCATGTGTAAAAGAAAGATATCCTATGAATGTTGAAAGGAACATAATTTATGAATATTTAACATTGTGATTGTTGTTGATGTGATGTTTGTGTTGCTTGAGTGCCAATGCTTCCCTGGCTTGTCCAGCTTCTCCTGTTTCAAACATTTAAACCTCGACTATGGACATCAACTATGCAATATGTAAGAGTGTATAACATATTATATAATATATACTAGTGTATAAGTGATATGTATATGTACAAGATGGTGTTCTAAAGTGCAAGGCAAGTTTGACACATAACAAGACATATAAGATAGAAGAAGTGAAACCAAAACATGGAAAGCAAGTTTGACATACATGAGACATATAAGATAGAAGAAGTGATACTAAAACATATTATAGAGGAAGCAATAGTAGAACATAGCAATTTGTTTTACATGGAAGCACCTACAAGCAAGCTATGGTAAACAGATCACCTATACAGGACAAAAGACATAGAACTTATAATAAATAATACCAAAACAACATGGCACATTTGGTTTGCATATGCATTGTGGATATAGAATACGATGCATGATGAATATATATATTACCATATATGTATATAATTCTCTCGAAAGTATGTATTAGTTGGGTTATTATATGCCTCACCATATATGTATATAATTTATTAGGAAGAAAACAGTAAGAAGGAAACATGAAGGAAACAGTAAGAAGAATGCATGAATCCTTTGACCAGTCAATGCATATGCATTGTCACTATAGATTGTCATGCATCATGAATCTAAATTACCATATATGTCTATAATTTATTTTGAAGAAGATATTGGTTGGGTTTTTGTTATGAGCATACCTTCTCTTTGAATATTCTTCCCGAGTTTCTTCTTCCTTTCCATCGCTTATAATTTCTTCTTCTTCTCTATCGCTTATAATTTCTTCTTCTCCTTCAATTGTTATGCTTCTTATGATGCCAAGGTGGTGCACAAAATGTAGTGGAAAAATAATTAAACTATTAGGTGAGAAGAACTTGAAATATACAATATTAAGAAATGAAAAATGAAATTCAAACTAATAAAATACAGATAAGGTTAGGAATATGCACCTTTTTGTTTTTCTTTCCATGTTTGTTTTTTTCCTGTTTTCTTTTAAAGTTTTGATGTACTCTACATTGAACAAAGTAAGTTAGAAAAGTAAATAGATTTTAGTATGGTGCAAATGCAATGTGCATTGTCGATGTAATATTTTTGTTATTAGCATGATTGTTTACTCAATATAGATAGAACAAGCTTGCAAAATATGTGACAAGGACATGGAAATATACTTTGCTTTAGTAGGAAGGAAACAATTGTTTACTCAACACAAATAAAAGAGAATTGCAAATATGTGATAAGGATATGGGCTAAGTGGTTGTAGCTCAATTGGTTGGGGCGGGGAGTTTTCTCCTCCCCACCCAGGTTCGAGTCTCATCTATACAACATGCTGCTCTTTGTGAGCCAAATATTCTTGAAATACTTGAACCTCCTATGTTCTCTGGATTTCAGGGGGGTTACTGTGGACGTAGTGAGCTTCGTGCTGTGAACCACAATGAAAAAAATGTGACAAGGATATGGAAATATGCTTTGCTTTAGAAGGAAGGAAATAAAAGTTTGTAAATATGTGATATGAATATGGAAATATGCCAATATGTAATATTATGTACATGTATTTCAGAGTTCATATGCTAACATGTATTATGATTTATGTGTATTTCAAATTTCAAGTAGAAGACAAATTGTATCATGATTGGTCCAATATGTATTTAATATATAAATATTGTATTTTTCGTTGTTTGCATTTGATCAGACATGATCAATAAGCACTTTTCGTGCATGATTTTGTCTGTCCAAGAGGAGATGGAGATTGTAATTGCACATGTAATTTTCCAATCTTTTTATCTTTTCATTACTCTTTGACATGTCAATATTGAAGTCTCCTAGAATGACCAGGGTTTCGTTTGAATGAAAATGACATAATTCTTTTGTAATGGTACTCATTATATTGTTCAGACTTGCATGTGGTACACCATAGATGTTGACTATTGAAATATGTGATCCACAAACTGCTACTTTAGCGACAAGGACCTCTACAGCTTGTTCTTCGAAGTGCATGTGTTCTACTATTGTTAGATGTCTTTTTACTAGTATCATCACCCCATGTTTATTGCAATTTGATATGCAATTGAAATTTGTAAATTGTTCATTTTGCATGGATAGTGTCAAGTGTGTTTCTTGCAAGCACAAAATKCCAAGTTGCATTGCGTCATAGTCATTGAGTATGTCATTCATATGTGCATGAAAACTATGCATGTTTAGCGAAAGAATTGAAGTGGATTAGTTTGCTTGTATGGACTGAAAATCATATTCTAGGCTCCATTTTGCATTACTTTGCAAGCACTCATCTCACTATCGACTTTCGGTTTCACCTTGAAGTTATCCATTGTGAGAGCATTTAGAAGATACACATATTCTATGTTTCTTACACAGGATAAGGATGTAAATACCAATCCATGTATTTGTATCCCAGTAGGGTCAAATGAAATACAATCAGGTGTTAAACCTTGTGACCTATGTATTGTGCGTGCACATGCAAGTTAGATTGGGAATTGTTTTCGGATTTTCAAGTGGCCTATCTTTGTTGTCGATGATATTGGTTTTGCTATGTGTAATATGGGTATCTAGTCTTGGGAAATATATGCGCTATATAAATAAGCTAGTCTATTAGCTTGGCGATGACCAATACGTGGATCATAGAACTTGATCCATAGAATATCGATTTTTTCTTGTTTTGGTGTAGGATTTTATTATTCCATTTGCACCATTGACTAGACTATCTGGTGAATCGTAGTTGCATGCATATATTTCGACAAGCATATTTAATTTTATGACAAGTTGGGAAGGAAACATTACTGTTTGTTGATGGTATGGTACATTGCCATGGTTTTCTTCCTCCTCATCAATTGCATTGATTAAAAGTTCATTGCCAAACATTAGCGATAACATATATTTGGTATGCATTGCAACATATTTGTTTCTGTAGAATAGATGAGGGAATGTTGGGTCACTTGGGGAAGGTCAGATACAATTCGTATTGTTATATGCCAAATTTTTAATTGTCTGGTTATTTGTGTGCATGCTATTGAGAATTGCAATAAACCTTTCATTTGTTTGGCGCATTGTCATATGCAATTCGTAGCACCTGACATTATCTTTCAAGAAGTCATATATTATTGGTTACATGTTCATAGTAGATTGTTCGAATATGAGGGAATCTTGTATGGGTTGTGCTTGATAAAGGTCACCATAAAAGAGCATATCTATGTTCCCAAAGTATTTCATATGTACATGTTTTATGTTTCGTAGTCTATTGTCAATGGAGAATAGGAATCAACTTCCAATCAAAGAAGCTTCATCAATGAAGACAATCCGTTGTTCTTGATAAAACTTTGACAAGGTGTCTAACATTTCCTTGATAAGTGGAAGGAAATGAGACTTGTTGAAAGGCATTAGCAATGCAAATTGTTGTCCCATATGCATTGTAAGCAACTTTGCCTGTGTATTCTAGTATCAATCCCTCTGGTTTCAAAGGGTTGATTATATTATGTGCATCATATATTCGTATAATCACTTGGAATATTATTTTTGCTATAAATGTCTTTCTTGTTCCTTCTCCACCTGTGAGGAACAAGTACAATGACATGTTCATGTCAATTGATTTCTTTAAGCCAACGTATTTGACAATTGCTTGTTGTTCTCTATTTATCATTCTTCGAACSCTATAATATTCTTCATTTTCGAGGAAAAATGGGTGGTTTGTGCCTTGGAAGCCTAGGTTAATTAATTTCTTCATCTTTGGTTGTTGAGGGAATTGCTAGTCTGCTTGCAAATCATACTATTCACAATAGACTTTAGTTGGTTYTCATTCTTCTAATGCACCATCAATATCCACAAGKTTGTTATCTAGTTGTTCAATTGCACTTTYGAGATCGCCCCCTGTTGGGTTGATGTTGTATGTAAATTTATCTTCATTGATTTGTATTGTACTTGCATGTAAACTATAAGCAACCAACCATGTGGGCAAGTCATKCCTCAATGTATGTWCGTTGTTTTTGAATGGAACATATARCAATAGTTTCTCTCTACATAAATTTTCGATGTCAATGTGTTTCTTGTATTTGACGAACTGTGTTACATTTGGTTTTTTCCTTTTTTATATGTGTGTACCATTTTTCTTATACTGGGAGACAAATTTAGCAAGGAAAATATTCTTAATAGTGCGTGGGCACTCACTGTAGTAATCAATAATAGAGTGGCACATCACATCTTCTGAATTGTCAGGTTCTTGTTTTAATAGAAAGGGTGGATTAAGGATAAATGCGTGTTGATCTATTGGATATGTGTTTATAAATATACATTGTCTTGAACATAAATTCCATGGAAGAGAAAGTGTTATATGAACGTCTTGTTGAGCGGACATTTGTTGAATACTAAGCAATACATTTCCAAGTGTGCATATCATTTGCATAACATCAATTTCGATTTTTTCATGTTCTTTGTGTATTCTACGAAATGCATTTGTCAACTTTAGTCATGTATGAACTGCAATATGATGTTGCAACATATGCATTGAGTATGTATTGTGCATTTGTATTTGCATTCCATAAATTCGGCATGTCCTTTGAAAAACTATTGTTCCAAATGTGTGAAGGTTTTCATTTTAGGAATATTATCGATTGTTTTAGTGTACATTGTATTAGTTGGATGTACTCATCTTCTGTTAGCTCAAATTCCACCAAGAACTGTTCGAAGCTTATTAGTCTGTCTTAATTTTTTTGCTCTAAAGATGCAAATATGGACTTTGACTTCTCCTTAAGAGCATTGTCTGGTAAGATTATTGACTCAAGAATTGTTGTCTTCTTCATTGGTAGCATAGGGAAGTTGTATTTGCAATGTGAATTCTCTTGTTTCTTACAACTTCTTGTATGGTAATGCTTATGAAACATGGAAAGATCTGGATCCAAATGGTCTATGTCACATGTTATGTATTTGTCCAAGAACTTTTCAATTTGCAAGTTACCGTCCCTTCCATATATTGGAGCATCTTCTATCCATAATAATCCATGTTCATGCTCGCTTCCCCTATTTTGGAATTCAACTACAAAGTAGTAGTCTAATAAGTTTCCAAAGAATGTTTCATCATGGCATATAAATTGCTTTACAACATTGATTCTATTTCTGTAATAATGACTACATGTGATCGAGTCTTTTCGTATGAGGTAATCAATGTCATTGTCTTCCAAAGTTTCAGTGTGCTTTTTCTTTCCCCTGTTCCTATATAACTTAGTCAATGTAGAGACAAATTCATTCCACCGATGCTTTGCACTTGTGAATGTAACGAAAAAATTTGGTGGCCCCAACTATTGTATCATTGCAAATATATTTTTCTTGATCTGTTGCAGGTAATTAGGTGAAATACAAATGTTTTTTAAGTCTATCAATACAATGTCAGATTTAAGTATTTTCTCCAAGTTTGGTTTGTACATTACATATTTTGCTAATATCTTTCTTCCTCTTAGTTGGCCTTTTCCTATGCGCACCCATATGAGAGAGAGTACTTTGTCAATTAATATGGGCATTATTTTGAAAAACAAATTTGTTGTGTGATATGAGAAATCACTGCTAGCATGTAGAAATTCCCATTTTGCTATTTTATGGTAGCTAAATCTCTTTACAACGTCATCGACATGGGGATCTCCGAAGAATAGTGTTGGAAAGTTTATTTCTTCTCCATACATGTCCTTGAAAATCCCAAGTGGGCGTTTCCCTTCAGTAGGTGTGAGTTCAATGATCTTGTCCTGCAAATCATTAATGGGTTATGACTCTGTGAATCCATGTATTAATGTTTCAATTGCCCTTTCATTATCCAATTTCATGTCCACATCACTTTCACAATCAAAATTTCCATCTTCCATGCATTTTCCATTGCATTGTTCAAGAATATCAATCCATTATTTATTTATAGAGATGTTTTTAGCCTTATATAGAGATCTAGAACATAATTCTTTTAGTGCTCTCATGACAACATTTACACGTACTTTTCCGGTCTGATATGCATTCTTGCATTGCAATCATGTTTTAAATGTAACTACAATTGTCATTGTGTCATCCATGAACCGTGGAAATGATTTTTGCACAACATCCATGTGGACAAGTACATTGATAATTGAACTCGTCAAGCCCATCTAGGATCATTTGTAATCCCATTGCCTAATTTGTGCGAATACAATTCTCAGTGATACAAGTCTCTCTTCAAATTCTGAAAGTGTGCTTACAATTTATAATGGAATGTTACACCTTATTTGGTCAGGTGTTGCAAATTGTGGAAACTTCCCATTTTGAAGTGCTCTTCTGCAAGAAAGACATATGTTCTTAAAAGAGAGTGTTTTTTTTCATTTGTTGTCAAGCTCAGATATTTTCTTCCAGGTCTTGGGTGAAGCATTGAATGTTAAGAGAAAAAAGAAATTCCTCACAAATTCCACATTGTAAGTTTTAAACCTGTGAAGTAAAGCAATGCATATAGAATCTTAAGTAAAACAAAAATTAATCAATGGCTCATTCACATAGTACACTGAGATTTATACCGGAAACCCTCAACGAGGGAAAATCTTTCTTATTTTCATTATATTGAATTTCACCATTCACCATACAATATATACAATGTCTTTAGGTATTCTGTAGATACCAAAACCCTAATCCCTTAATCTGGGATTAATTTAGAAAACCGCTAAAAATAGCAAAAACCACCCCAAA
>SNQJ01S0010804.1:97150-117153 GCA_010110895.2 Picea sitchensis | reverse complement strand
TTTCTAAGAAAATAAATCCATGTGTTCCTTGAGAAATCATCTATGAATGAAACATAATACACATATTTACCTAGGGATGGAACAAGAACAGGTCCAAACACATCACTGTGTATCAACTCTAAGATCCCCTTTGCTCTTGTAGCACCATATGAGAATCTTACTCGATTATGTTTACCATATATGCAATGTTCACAAAAATCAAAATCCAGAGTGCAATTAGATATACCTTCAACCATACCTTTATCGTGTAGTGTTCGAAGGCCCTTTTCTCCAATATGCCACAGTCTTTGATGCCACAACATGGTCTTCTTTTCAGGGACAATATTGGTCTTTTCTCCTTCATTTCTCTGCTCAGGGACAACAGAAATGTTACACCCATTAGTATAAGTGCTTCCCAACAACTTGTATGGAGTTCCACACCGAACTCCCCTCATCAAAACCATTTCTCCTCTTATGATCTTGGAAGTTCCCTTTCCAAATACAATATCCCCTCCTGCATCATCCAACTTGCTTACAGATATCAGGCTCCTGGCTAGTTCTGGAATGTGCAGAACCTCAGGGAGAGTTCTAATCCTTCCATCTTTTAGCAACAACTTAACCCTTCCACGTCCCATGATTTTGGTTGTCGAGTCATCTCCTAGGAATACATCACCACCATCGTATTTTTCATATTCATAGAACCACTCCTTGTGAGGAGTCATATGGTATGACACACCTGAGTCGATCAACCATACATCATGATCTGCATGTGTACCTGTAGATTCCAGGTAAACACCACCTCCTTCTTCAGTGGAGGTTTTTGCCTCTATGGAAGAGGTACTATCAGGCCCCTTTGGTTTATCAACCTTTTTAGACTTGCAATCTTTCTTATAATGCCATGTTTTACCACACTTCGATCATTTCCTCAAAGATTTTCCTGGAGACTTAGATCTACCTATAGATTTAGGTCTCCACCCCGAAGGCTTACCAGGATTCCTGTCTTGGGTACGACCTCTTACAAATAAAGCATTTGTGCTATGACCATCCATGCTTTTCCACCTCATCTCTTCAGATAACAAGGATGCAACTACATCCTCATACTTCAATGTAGATTGAGTGGTACTACCAATTGCTACAACCATATTATCCCAAGAGTCTGGCAAAGAACATAACAAAGTAATACACTTATCTTCTTCTGCAATTGTAATATTAACATAGACAAGTTGACTTACGAGAGTATTAAAGGCATTTATATGTTCTGTCACAGAATCTCCATCTTCCATCCTAAGATGATACAACTTCTTTCGAAGAAACAACTTGTTTACCAGGGACTTTGATTGATACAAATTCCCCTACTTATCCCATAGTTCCTTGGCTGTAGATTCTCCCGAGACATTCAACAACACCGAATTTTTCAGATAGAGTCGAATAGTACTCCTTGCTCTTTTGTCCAACTTCTCCCAATATTCCTTCGACATACCAGTAGGTGGTGTACTAGTAGTTTGTGTACTAGTAGGTTGTGTACCAGTCGACTATGTTCCAGTAGGCTGTGTACCAATAGGCTGTGTACCAGGATCCACAACGATGATCCACAACGATCCATTGTTCTTTGTCTACAAGAAGGTCCTCCATCTTGAGCTTCCATAGCTCAAAGTTTTTACCATTGAAATTCTCTATCTCGATTCTAGATGAGCTCGTCATTCCTCTTTATATACTCGAATCTCCACTGCAAAAGCTCCCACTAAACCTAGGTTTATCAGAGACCCAAGATAAACTTGATCTATCAAGATTGAGCCAAACCCTCATAAATAAAGGTGTTCCTCTGAAGCCAAAAACGAGCTCTGATACCACATGTAAGTTTTAAACTTGTGAAGTAAAGCAATGCATATAGATTCTTAAGTAAAACATAAATTAATCAATGGCTCATTCACATAGTACATAGATATTTATACCGAAAACCCTCAACCGGGGAAAACCTTTCTTATTTTCATTATATCGAATTTCACCATTCACCATACAATATATACAATGTTTTTAGATATTCCGTAGATACCAAAACCCTAATCCCTTAATCTGGGATTAATTTAGAAAACCGCCCCCAAAAAAATTCTGGGGCACTGCCCCGAATGCTGCGCGTAACCAGGGGGGGCATACCTGCCCCCCTTGGGACCCCCCTAGGAAGCACCCGACGCAGACAACACAGAGACTACTACTAGAGGGAGCATAAGATGCAGTTGTCGAATCTGACGCGCCCACACACACACATGCAAAGAATATAACACATACCCAACAAGTCTCTCTTCAAATTCTAAAAGTGTGCTTCCAATTTATAATGGAATGTTACACCTTATTTGTTCAGGTGTTGAATATTGTGGCAACTTCCCATTTTGGAGTGCTCTTCTGCAAGAAAGACATATATTCTTAAAAGAGAGTGTTTTTTCATTTGTTGTCAAGCTAAGATATTCTTCTTCCAGGTCTTGGGTGATGCATTGAATGTTAAGTGAAAAATGAAGTTCCTCACAAATTGAAGATGTGTTCCTAAGTGTGTCTTGAACATGTTTCATATATACTTTATTCACATCTTTTTTTTTAGATGGACATGTTCAGTAGGCATAGTCTCTCTTGCTCTGTTATGTTCAAATTCGATACAAAAAAGTGTTTGTTTCAGTGTAGGATATGTTGTTCATGTTATTTTATTACGAGGCATTGTTGAATCGATGGAATATGTATGGAATTCATCTACATGTCTTTTCAGGACATGTCAAATGGGGGATTTGTCAATGCATCTGTTATTTTCACGAATCATTTTTTTAGTATGTGACAAGAAAGCGTATGATTTTTAGTAGCACATGTGTTTGTTTGTTGAGAAGCCATCTCAGAGATGGAACTACTATTTGGCATTGACATTTTATCGCTATCATGTAGATGATGTATATGTTGATGTCTTTCTAGCACATTTTCAGGGGGCAACACGTTATGGTTCATTCTTGTGGTAGTTGGCATTTCCATCGACACATGATTGCCAACTCGATCTGGGTTGTTTAGAGCCATTACAACTTGGCCAGAGTGCACATTGCATATGACATTGTGATGTTCTGTTAGCAATGGTTCATAGTGAATGTGAAATGGATCTGTTTCAAATGAAAACACATCAATTGTTTTGTCACAGGTCGAGCGAGCAGGGTAGAGGCTCAAAATGTTCATGCTATAGGAGGAACATACTTGGATATTTACATTGAAAATGATTGATATCCATTGCAAATAGCATGGTCCACCCTCTATTTTTCTCTTCTTATATGACATTGCCATATTCACAAGATATGCTTTCCAACTGTCGATAATTATCGTATTCCGTATGACATTGGGCATCAAGTGTTGGTTTAAGAAATGAAGTGCAATGTGGTCACCACTTGTAATTGCATTGTAGAAGGATTGTACAATATAAAGTCTCAAGGATTGTACATTGAAGTTCGTTACCAGATAGAAAATTGTATCAAATAGATTGTTGTCACAACTAGATCTGTTACTTACTACTATGCTCAATCCATGAGCACACATGATATGCATAATGCACTTCCAATTCTATTCAATGTCCTTGCACATTAGTGACAAACAAGTACTAGAATCCTCAAAATCACACCTGGATAGTTTTTTGTAAATAAATGGTTCATAATGACCACTAAAGGGATTTGCATCATGGAATAAGATGCAATATGGGTCTCAATTTGCATTTCTATTGAAATGCAAATACCTTGTTTTTCTTGTTAGTGACCAGACTATGATTGATATGTTAAACCATTTTGCTAGACATCATATGCAGAATGTATCTCCCCATAGCCCTCTCTTATTTTCATCTACATTTGAAGATGCAAAAAGACACATTTTGGAAAGGTATGTGACTACATCACGGATTTCGTGCAGTTAGTACAAAAAATCAAATTCTAGCTCTTATTGATATGACTCTAATGCCTATGCATCGTCGTCGCTTAAACAAACCAAGAAATGATCTATCAATCCATTTCACAGTTCAATGTAGGTGTAACGAAAATGCAATAGCACATGAAATGCATCAAATAAACAATATCCAGGAGTATATGAAAATGCATCCAATCTAAAAAGACCATTGATATCCAGTACATGGTCAATGGTGGTATGTGAAATGCACTTCTCTTTAGCTTGGTAGCTTTCAACATCTAATATTTCTAACATTTCTTAATTTGTGTCATTCGAATGGCCCCTAAGTTTTGTTTATGATATTATAGGACTTTCAATAAAGAGAACAACAAAATCTTAGAAGAGCATATCGTATTTTCGTTCTGTCAACATTGATTTGTTTTTATCAATATGACTCACTATTGAAAACAATTGTTGATTGATATAGCTTGCTCCTGGAAAATTTGTTGATTGATATAACTTGCTCCTGGAAAATAAAAATAATAATTAGACTTTAATTGTATTTCATATGCACCATAGACATAAAAAACCCACTTTACCATTTGATCAAAGAAACAGAGGCGATCCGGTGAAACATTACAGTAATGGTAAAACTAATTTCAATAAAACAAAATACAAATGTTTTGTTAGAGCACACTTCAATAAACAAAAAATATGTGACAAATTTAAGGTTTCTTTCTTCACGGGGATGACATCTAAGTAGGGATCTTTTTTAATTAGAGTTGACATGAACCTACATAGGTGGGGGCAAGCCAAAACATATTGAAAGCAAGACCGATATTGATCAAAGATATATCATTGATGGAGCTCTATAGGGTTATGCCACGAGACTTTGTTTGACTTGGTATATTGTTTGATTATCTTAGATATAAAATTGAGGAGGTTGATCTTATAGATATTGAGCCTATTAAATCAATGCCCGAGTGGGGAACAATAGTCTAGGGAAAGATGGAATGTCAAAAATAGTTAAGAGGTTTGTTTATTTCTAATTCTTCGATCCAAGAGATAGATAGATGGAGGTCTTGGGTGGAATCAAGAGGAGTCTCATACCATTCTCCTATTTTGTTCCAGGTCAAAAATTTCCATTTCTTTTGATCGACATCGAGAATCAAGAGGCCTTTTTCCTTTTGGGAATGGCCTGTCCCCAATATGGAGAGAAATGGACCAAAATATTTGTGTAAGGACAACAAACTCGTATATTCTCAGTGTCTAACTCTTTAGGCGACCATCTTGCAGAGATAACATCCAACATGCTAACCTATCAACCTTCAATCTAAAATCCTAAGGATTTAAATTCAGTTAAAGGTAGTTTAGAAGGAAGGTCTCAAAATTAACACTACTCTACACTCCACACTATGTTCGACTTTAATTCAGAATGTTGGAATGATCACGGGGCATTAATTTACTGTAGTTAAAAAGAGACATTTTTACTGGAGTTTGAATGCCACCTCTTAATGGCAGATAACTTATAGAATGGGATCGAGGAAGTGTTTTTGAAATTCAGTGCGATTTCATCTATGGTTGACATGATTTCAGTTGTGGTCGAGGTGTAGATTGATCACCATGGCCTAGTTAAGTTACATTAATGMAAGATTTATAATAAATGGAATGATCAAGCTAGAAGTGGGAAATCAACAACAAACAAAAGTTTATTTACCTTGTAACAGAGTTCAATTGGTGCAAGGTGCGTGTACCAACAATTAGTTTTTATGGTGTGTTGAAATAATGAATTGAGCTTGATGCCCTGAGTTAGATTTTAAGTTTGTGATGCACGAAACAAAGAGAAATACTAGTAGAAATAAATATGAACCTATAACTCTACAGTCAGAGAAAAGGTATGAAACTAGGGTTTTCTGAGCCTCATTCCACAAAACTGGAAAAAATCTTGAAAGCATAAATTCATGGCCAAAGAAAAAAATGATTTGCTTCCATGTGCATTTTTATTAGATGGATTGGTTACCTCATCCTCACTTTTTTGAATACCTTCTCTCTGTATCTATGAATACCTTGTCTCTATATAAAAACCACGTAGCGAGAGCTCTCATGGCTCGATTTCACTCCATCATAAACCCAAACCCCTAATGAACACACAAAGGAAAGCTAGAAATGACCATTCTTTACAAGCAATGCAAAATTATTCTGATAATTCCTTGCTTCAACATGAGAAAATTCGAGAGAGCGGAAGAAAATAAAAAACACGGTAACCAACCTTGACATAGTTGAAGAAAATAAAATATAGAACGATGACAAATGGGGCAAACGATGGATCAAACTACAAGGGTGCTACCTTGAATGCGTAGACTTGCAACACAGACCTGCTAGGTCAAACTACAAGGATCATTGAGTATCACCGTCAGTATAATTATCTATCTTGTTTAATAAGATGAACCCATCCAATCTCATACATCCGATGATCAAAGTAGACCGAGTTATCAGTACTATACTCCTTTAAATGTGTTTGACCACAAAGCATAGCTCCCACGATGTTCATTTCTTTAATGCGTTTGAATACAATGTTCAGAGTTAAGTGTCATTAATAATCATTCTAAATGTTGGATCCAACTACGAGGATCATTAAGTGTGGTTGTCGGTATAATTAGTTGCAACATAGACCTAAACAACCTACCGGGTCAAATCATTTTTGTAATTAGATTAAGACCATTGATCTACAAAGAGATCACTCTGGGACCGTTGGATCAAAGTAATAAGGAGATTGCATTGTGTTGCAACGGTACCCGATACCCAGAGAAGTTCCAGTCGTAGAGTTCCATGGCAAGTTCCAGATCCATCCTCAGCCATCAGTAAATTTTGTTTGTTGGCAATTATTATAACAACCAATACCCATATCACTGATAACACAGTTCTGATAACGGTTCTTCATGGTTCCCATGGGAAAAACCCTTTGTAACAATGTTAAAGAATTGACAATGAAGATCTAATCCAGGATCTGCCAGATCGACAGTTCTCGTCGATATCAAATATCGCCATATTGACATTATTTTATTATTGTGTAAGTGTTAAACACAATAGTCTAGTCATCGATAATTGAATCCCGTGGTTATAACACTTGGTATTGTGGATAAACAAAAGATCACATGGATATAAAAAGGGTTGTCGCAAGGTTAAAAAATAAGCTCCAAAGTTCACGAACAATTGGAAGCGACTGCACAAATCCAAATGCATGGGAACAAATCCAATCTCATACATCCGATGATTAAAGTAGGCCGATTTATTCGTATTATGCTCCTCTAAATGCGTTTTAGCACTAAACATAGCTCACACAATGTACACAGTCTTACGTCATTTTATTCTCCCTCTCTCATCCTATAGGCCAGGTTTGTAAACTCCATTAATACTAAACATTGAACGATGTGAAACTTTCCATAAGACCTCAAAGATATTAACCAACTAGATTTTAGATAAATAAATTATTTTATTATATTTAAAAATATATATATTTCTTTTCTATGTTTAACATTAGTTATTGCACACAAAATTTTAGTTAGAGGCAAATGAATAGACAGTCAAGGGGAAAATCAAATACTATATCCCTGGCGTTGCAGGGATAATAATGAAAAATCAATATAATAATAAAATATACCAACACATAATCATCTTAACCATCTTTTAAGTACTAAGAAGTTTGGGGCTTCCTTTTTTTAATCTCTATGGATGCTTAATAAATATGGAGTTAAGATGGATCTATGCTAGTATTTATAAGCCAACTAGAAGTTCCTATTGAACTTTTGAATGGTTTGCTCATTAAATTTTCATATTTAAATAATAAACTATTCAATTTTTTTCCACATTACTCTCACACACCTTTGCACATAAAACATAAATGTTTTCTTATCATTTTACATAAACACTTAACCATGGTTCGATACCGTAAAATAAATATACATTAATGACTATGCTATTGAAAATGTGTACTTATGGGCTAGACCTTTCTGACGAGTTATCGAGCACCCCAAACATAGATCATATGCAAAAGTAACATCCTTGGGAAGTTGACGTACCAACTAACCACATCAGGGCCCGCAAACCTTTTGGCGATTCATCTTCTTGGGTAAGGGTTTTGGATGTTTAGGATTTTCTCATTGATGCTTTATATTAAGAGGCCTTTTTAGCCTCAATGTAATCATGTTCTTGCGAATGTGCATAGTTGTCACATCTCTTCTCAAAGATACGTTGCCACCATTATAGTGAGTTCATTTCACTTTGAATTTTCTTTTACAGTCTATGCATATTTCATTGTTTAATAAAAATTAAATATTACTATATCTCTATGTTTCTGTCCTATTTTGTGTTTCATTTCGTTCCCTCATAAATCTGGATCAGTGGTATGAGAGCGGTTTTCTCTTTATCTATTTCTCTATGCATGTCCCCAACGAGGTCTGGGTATAAGGAATTGGGACTCGAACTAGTTGAGCCTTTGGAATATCATCCTCATCGACCCTGATAGTCACCCATGGCAGAGGAAAAGAGAGACAAGCGAGAAGGAGATCCTATTAATATGTTACTCGCAGAAGCCCTCATGCAATATAGGAACGAGATGATGGATAATTTTTCCGAGATCCTTCGACGACTGTCGACAACAACAAATGCATCTTCATTAAGTGACCACTTTGGAGGTGTTACCCCCTTCAAGATACAAGTAAATTTTTATATTCTCGTATTTGAAGGTTAGATAAATGTGAATTCTTTGGAAAAGTGGTTAAATCTACTAGAAGGGTATTTCTGTGTCCACAATTTTTCCAATAGGAAAAATATCACCTTTGCGAGACATTGGTGGGAGACTTACTGTGAAAAAAACTCCATAAAGGAGTTTTGAATATTTTGGGTCAAGCTCACTTGGGACTCTTTTATGGATGTCGTCAAGGAAAAATATTACTCTGTTGGAAATTGTGTCGACCAGTACACAAGATGGACCACACTGTGTCAAGAGAGGGACTAAACAATGTCGTAGTTCACATATACCTTCCATACCTTGCACACCAAGCTGGGTACCAGAGACTTTGAGTGACATCTAGTTCTAAAATACCACGGGGGTCTACACAGGTACATCCAAATATAAATGGAGTTTCTAAACATCTCATCATTGAGAGCCGCTTATCGATATGTTGTCAAAACCGAGAAAATTTTTAAGCAGAGGAATAACCAGTAGCTTGGATCTACGAATGCATCATAGCATAAGCAGGGCAATTACAACCCCAACACATAGAAAAAAGGACAAAGGAAGGATGGACAACCTTAGGACAACCTATCTAATCCAAAGACAAAGAAGGGTAATGGGAAGATGAAGAAAGACATTGGGAAGTGGTGCAAGTTCCATAAATATCGTTGGCACAATACCGATGAATGTTGCTTGAAGCAGTCATTAATGGCCGAGCTAAAAGCCTCAATATCAAATCCAGTCTCCGAATTTGATTCAAATCCAGACAAGAGGAAGCAGATCATTGATGCAAAACCTAGTGCCACAGTCGCTACCACCAAGATCCAGCCAAACGAACTAGAAGAGCCGGAGGATGGTGAGCGCCTTTTTCACTCACAGATGTGGGTGAAGGGTGCTTTGCTACATTTCATTGTTGATAGCAAAAGACAAAATAAGCTCATCTTAGTAGAGGTCATTAATTGGTTGGAGTTGTCGACAACACCACATTCTTAGCTGTACAACATTAGGTATATCAACCAAGGATGAGATCTTGGCATTATCCAACAATGTCGTCTACCCTATGGCATCAAGCCCTTCAAGGATGAGGTATTGTGTGATGTTTCCCCACTTCAAGTTTGTGATGTTATTTTAGGATATCCATATATGTGGAAATGTCATGTTGTATATGAGTCTAAACCTCGTAGTGTCATTGTTACTATGGGTGGACAATTGTACAGGATACTAGAGGTTGCTCCACATACCGCAATTTATTTGGTCTCATCTAAGCAGTGCAGGAAGGTTGTCTCCTAAACTAATAAATTTGTACTCTTCGTGATTCACCCTTAAAGTGAATAGAAGGTCACAACCACATCCATGGCCTTTGCACAAGGCTCCTCTACGCAGTAGAAGCAAGTGGAAAAAGTCATGGAAGAATACCAAGACATCTTCACCTCACCTACTAGGGTACCTTTACATTGTCAAGTYAAGCATTCAATTGAGCTAACCCTTGGAATGCCTTTTACTAATGGGACAATGTATCATCGCTCTCTCCAAGTAAATGTGGAAATCAAGTGCCATATTCAAGAGCTTCTCCAAAAAGGGCACATTCACGCAAGCTCCTCACCCCGCAGAAGCCTAATTGTGGTCATGCAAAAGAAAGACGGGACCTGACGATGATGACCTTCTCGACCAACTCAAGGGGGAAAAGTAGTTTAGTGAGATTGATCTGAAGTTCAACTACCACTAGGTCCCCATAGAACAAACTGACATATGGAAGACTACTTTCAAGACTAAATAAGGTATTTTCAAGTGGTTGGTCATGCCCTTTGGCTTGACAAATTCCCTGAAAACTTTCATGAGGTTGATGGATGACATCTTGAAACCCTTCACCAATTCCTTTGTGGCTGTATATTTGGATGACATCCTCATCTTTAGAAAGAGTTGGACATAACATTTGTACCACATTCAACAAGTCATCCACACTCTGCGAGAACATAAGCTATATGCTAACTTAAAGAAATGCTCCTCGGCATGAACATGGTCTAATATCTCAAATACATTGTTGATGAGAATGGTGTGCATGTCGATCTATCCAAGATACAAGTCATCCATGACTGGCCATCCCTGAAAACACTAACCGAGCTTTAGATCTTCTTAGGCCTTGACAACTTTTATCGTTGATTTGTATTGGGGTTCTCACATATTGCATGGGCTCTTAGCCAAGTGACCAAGGGTGGTTGCAAAGACACATTTGTGTGGGGAAGGTCACAACATAAATCCTTTGATGATCTAAAACATTGCTTATGCTCAACCTCGATGCTTTCCTTACCCTATATGCAACAACCATTTGAGATTGAGACAACTGCTTTAGATTATGTTTTTGGTGTCGTTCTTACTCAAGACAATCATTTGGTGGCCTATCATAGTGATTGACTCTCAGATGTCGTCCATAAGTATCCCACCTATGATTAAGAAATGTATTCCATCATACAATCTTATTGCCAATAGAAGCATTGCATTCTAGGGAAGGAGACAATCATCCATATGGATCCCAAGCCTTTGCAGTTCATGTAGACATAAGGAAAATTGTAGAATCACCGCCATCAAAAGTGGTCCACATACTTGCAGTAGTTTCACATCAACATTAAGTATGAGAAAGGGAGCACCAATCACTTCGTCGAATTCCTCAATCGACCTCGAGTTGAAACAATAATCACGGTGCTTGACACTTGTGGGAATGAGACCTCCGAGTGGTCCCAATTCTATGACAATGATCTTGACTTTTCTATGACCTACCAGATGTTGGGAACATGAACGACCGTCGATGACTTTCATCATCAGGATGGACTGCTATGCCATCCCGATCATCTTTGTGTTCCTTCAAGTGAGCATGTAAAGTTGATTTGGGAATCCCACTACAGTCGGGTAGCAGGTCACTTTGGCATGGAGAAGGCAGTGGCAGTACTACATAAGTATTTCTATTGGCCAAACCTTTGACGAGATGTTAGTAAGTATATGATATTCTACACTGCCTACTCCATTTCCAAGACAACCATTAAAAAACAAGGACTGCACACCCCTTTGCATTACTCCCGACAGGCCCTAGGAATCCATTTGGATGGACTACATGTCAAGTCTCCCCTCAACCAAGAATGACAATGACTGTGTATTCATGGTTGTTGATCGATTCTCTAAGATGGCCATTTTGACCGTGTGTAAGAAGAGTGTCATAGCCGAGGCCACTACCAGACTCTTATTCGAGTGTGTATGGGTTCAGTTTGGCCTACCACAAACCATCATATCAAATTGGGACAACAAATTCTTGAGCACATTTTAGTCGAGCCTCTGGTCACCAATCCCACCAAATCCATGGCCTTCCACCTTAAGACTAATGGACAGACGAAGGTCGTCAATAGAATGATCATACATATCTTGCACATGTACAAATCCAAGCATCCATGCACATGAGATGAGATCCTTCCTTATGTCCAACACATCTACAATATATCCCTCCATAGCTCGATCAACCACAACCCTTTTCAGGTGGGAATTGAATTTCAACCATTGGGCCCCATTGATGTAGCACTTCCCCTTGCATCCACATAGGAAAAATATTCCCATGCTCAATCTGAGGTTGAAAAAGCCAACAAATTCATTGAATGGATTCAACACATAGGCCAACATGTCCATGGTATTTTGTAGAAAATCAATGCTAAGTACAAGCAACACCATGATCAACACTTGGTGCCCCACAAGTTTCAGGTGGGAGACAAGGTTTGGTTGCATTTGAAAAAAGAGTGCCTTAGAGGAACCCATTGGAAGTTGCGTCCACTTTGATATGGACCTTACACCATCACTAAGGTTGTGGGAAACAATACTTTTGAGTTGAGTATTCCCCCCTTCCTAGGATTGCACCTAGTATTCAAAGTGGATCTCCTTCGACCATATTTTCCACCACTTCTAGACACATTGAAAGTGACAGAGCAACTAACACCTACAGAACTTAACCCTAACTGCATGGAACACGCTTCCATTTATCGAATCATTGACACACAGGTTAAGGGAACCTTCCAACAGAAGACCCAACTCTATCAGGTTGTTAAATCATGGTAGCTACTGCACCAAGGCAAGTGGGTCATCAAGCGTCGAGTTCAATAGACGTTTCCCCATTTGATGGGGTAACTCAATTCAATGGATACAATTGCTTCCTAAGGAGGTAGGATTGATCCAGGTGGACATCAATGACCACCCAGCTATTCCACTATCTCAAAATACAGTTTCTGTCTTAGCAGTTTTCTATGGTTTTATTTGAGTCTTGAAGTTATGGGGACATTTTGAGACCCTAAACGACATTTTTTCGACTTGGAAGCACAACTTAAAGTATTTGAATTGGGTCTTTCCGAATGTGTACTTATCGAATAGACATTTTCAATGAGCTATCGAGCACCCCAAATGGAGATCGTATGCAAATTTTACATCCCTAGGAAGTTGATGTATCAACTAACCACATCAGGGCCCACAAACCTTTTGGGGTTTCATCTTTTGGGGTTAGGGTTTTTGATGTTTAGGGTTTTATCATTGATGTTTTATGTTAAAAGGAATTTTCAACCTCATTGTAATCATCTTCTTGCGAATGCGCGTCGTCACATCTCTTCTTAGAGATAAGTTGCCACCATTCTAGCGAGTTCATTTCACTCTGTATTTTCTTTTACAGTCTCTACATATTTCACTCTTTAATAGAAATTGATTATTACTGTATCTCTATGTTTCTGTCCTATTTTTGTGTTTCATTTTGTTCCCTCATAAATCCAGATCAATACCATATTAGATTTCAACTAAAAAATAATACATTTTCCAAAATAAAATATATAATATCTACATAATACTACCATAATATGATAGCACGACGCAATATCCAATTTATAATATTAAAAGTATAAAATAAATAATAACAAAAATCTCATTTGATTAGGGGCTGCTAAGTTCCCCTTCCACTTAGGAGGGGTAGTGTCCTATATGCTCTCAAGTAGAGGACCAATTAAAAGTGTAGGATATTTTTCCTAGTGTCTTCTTATTTCACTAAGATGGCATCGTTAGTGCCATAATGTTGCCGCCATATCCTAACCATCTAAATTGTCTACCTACTCAGTTGCTTTGTTTTTCTAAATAGTAGGTATGCTCTATGAATATCTTTTCGTTAAGATGTTGTGTTGTTATATTCTTTGCAGTGAAAGTCGAGTCGAGATGGGTCGACTAGGAGTGAAAGTCAAAGGTCAACGTGGATCAAACGGGTAAAGTTTAAGTCGAAGTAATCGACATCAAGTCGAAGATGTCAAATGACAAGAGGTCATTAGGCGGTAATGTGGAAACCTACTAAAGATTGAATGAAGGTCGATTGGTAATCCGACTAGAAGTTGACTATAATAGAATCTCAAGATTCACAGGATTTTTATCCAATGATACGCGTGGATCTATAATTGTTTTTGGGCACCTTTCTTTAGGGTTTTGCCTACTGTAAAGCCTATAAATAAGGTGTTAAAAAATATAATCGTTAATCTAATCTTTAGATGATCAAACGTTAGAGGTTGTTGGTCATGTAGATATAATCCAAATTAGCTACAAGGTTGTTCTTTCAGAATAAATAGGGTATGATGTTGATTGTTTCTTAGATATAGACTAAGGTTAGGCATGTAACCTTTTATTATGTAGGAATAAGACAATAAGAGAGAAATATGCTCAAGGAATGGTGGTTTTCCCATTTGGGTTTCCAGGGTAAAATCTCTGTGTACTGTGAGTTTCATTTGTTATTTGTTTTGTAGATTAAATATTTCTTGCTCTCTTCTGTTAGGTTTAGCGTGGAAGTATAATCTCCCCTCACATATGGTATCAGAGATTGGTTTAACAACCTTTGAATTGAGCTAGACCCTAGGTCGAATAAGATTCGTAAGTCATATATATTCAAAGTTGTGCTTAAAGAATGACAAGTAGCTCAAGAATAGAGATCAAAAAATTGAATGGCAAAATTTTTTCAGCTTTGGAAGCTTAAAATTGAAGATATCCCTATAGATCGAGAACAATGGGAAGCAAACTGTCCATGTACCATTCCGACAGGTATGTCGAAGGAAGAATGGGGAAAATTCGAGAGAAAGGAAAGGAGTATGATTCGACCGTGTCTTGTAGATTCAGTGTTTTTGAATGTCTCAGGTGAAGAATCAACCAAGAAACCGTGGGACAAGTTGGGAAGCTTGTACCAATCAAAATCCATGGTAAATAATCTATTCCTTGGAAAAAAACTATATATTCTAAGGATGAGGGAGGGAAGGTAACTGAGCATTTAAATGTGTTTAATATGATAATAATCCAATTATCTTCTGTGGATATTAAAATCATTGAGGAGAAATGTATTAGCCTATTATTTTCTTTGCCAGACTCCTGGGATAGCTTAATTTCTTGGTTGATTCTTCACCTGAGACATTCAGTGTTGCTGAATGTCTCAAGTGAAGACTCAACCAAGAAACCATGGGACAAGTTGGGAAGCTTGTACCAATCAAAATCCATGGTAAATAAGCTATTCCTTAGAAAGAAACTATATCTTCTGAGGATGAGTGAAGGAAGTTTGGTAACTGAGCATTTAAATGTGTTTAGTATGATAATAATCCAATTATCTTCCATGGCTATTAAAATCACCAAGGAGAAATATATTAGCATATTATTTTCTTTTCCAGACTCCCAGGATAGCTTAGTTGTGGCTATAGTGAGTAATTCAACCACATTAGTGCTAGAATATGTGGTTGCATCTCTACGGTCAGAAGAAATGAGAAGGAAGAACATGGAAGGATCAACCAAAGATGCTTTAATGGTGAGGGGTCGATCAATTGACAGAGATAAAGACAAATTCTCTAGTAGAAAGTCTAAATCAAAGGGTAGATCTAAATCCCTTGTTCAATCAATGAGAAGATGTTGGAAATGCGGTAATGCAATGCATTATAAAAGGGACTACAAGTTAAAGGCAATGTAAGTTAGTACATGATCCAATGAGAAGTAGTCGACTGAGAGAAAGACTACTCCAGACAAAGGAGGAGATGTGTATCTCGCATTGACTAGTACACAATAGGATAAATATGTTTGGTTGATCGACTTAGGATCATCCTTATCATACAAAACCACATAGAGAATGGTTCTATGAATATGAACGTTATGAAGGAGGAGATATGTTCTTGGGGGACAACTTGACAACCAAAATTGTCGGATAGGGAAGAGTCCGACTGATATTGCAGGATGGGAGGAGTAGAACCTTCCAGGTGTGCTACATATTCCAAGTTCGGCAAGAAACCCGATACATGTCAACAAGATGTGTGATCCAGAAGTGCACACTCTATTTCATAAGGATACGTTCAAAATGGTCAAAGGTGTGATGAACTTAATTAAAGGAGTTTAGATTGGAACCCTATACAAATTATTAGGGAATATTGACTTGAATGGATGCAACAACATTGTTGTTCTTGAAGTTGACTCAACTCGAATCTGGCTAAGTCGATTTAAACCAACTCAACAAGTCTTCGTCAAATTCACCCGACCATGCTATGGAACGAGAGGATGGGACACATTGGAGAAAAAGGACTTCAAGCTATGAAAAATAAAGGTATGGTAGAAGATTTTACTGAATGTAATTTAGAAGTAGACTTTTGTGAACATTGTATATATGGAAAACAAAGTCGGGTGAGGTTCCCATCTGGAGCGAAAAGGGAAAAGGGGATTCTAGAATTGGTTCATAGTGATGTGTTTGGTCTTGTTTCTGTGCTTTCACTTGGTGGATCCCTGTATTATGTCTCCTTCATAGATGATTTTTCCAGGAAGACATGGATATATTTCCTGAGGTATAAATCAAATGTTTTCGAGAAATTCAAAGAGTTTAAGTCTCTTGTGGAAAACCAGATAGATAAGAAGATCAAAGTGTTGATAACTGACAATGGTGGTGAATTCTGTGGAAAGGATTTTGAGCAGTTCTCCAAGTAGTGTGGAATAACACACCAAAATACCACACCATATACCCCACAACAAAATGGAGTTRTTGAAAGAATGAACAAAACATTGATGAACAAGGCAAGGATCATGCTTAGTGGTGTTGGGCTCGCACAAGAATTTTGGGCAGAGGCAATTGACATTGCAAAATATTTGGTAAATATGTCTCCTTCGTTGGCRTTAGTCGACTCTTCTCCACATGAGGTATGGTTTGATAAGAATCCTTCACTGTCACATCTCAAAGTATTTGGTTGTGATGCATTTGTATATGTTCCCAAGGAAAAGAGGAGCAAGCCGGAAAAGAAGGAAGTTGAGTGTATTTTCATTAGATACAAAGAAGGAATGAAAAGATATAAGCTCATAGATCTTGCTTAAAAGAAAATAACGTACAATTGRGTTGTGGTCTTCAGAGAAGTCGAAAGGAAGCCAAAGTCTAAAGTGGTTCAAATAGAGAATAATCCAGAAAAGGTGAGGTTTGAACTGAGGAGAGAAGATGAAGATGATTTAGATGAGTCGTCTGAATCAGATGAAGAGGTGGAACAACTGACTCCGATTGTAAGGAGGTCCAAATGAGTAAGAAAACTAATCGATTTTTTTTTCCACCCGACTTTTGTTCTACATTTGTGTTAACTACCAGTGACGAGGAGCCCAAGTTGGTTAGGGAGGAAGTTGAATCGACAGAGGGTAGACTTTGGAAGGACGCCATAGTTGAAGAGATGGAATCTTTTCATAAGAATGAGATGTGGAATTTAGTTGAATTACCTAATGGAAGAATCCCATTAGTAGTAAGTGGGTATTCAAGAAGAAAATAAACACAATAGGACAAGTTGAAAAATTCAAAGCTCAACTGGTAGCGAAAGGATATTCCCAAGTCAAAGGAGTCGAATTTGGTGAAATTATTTCCCCTATTGCAAAATTAACTTCCATTATAGTACTAATGTGTCTGGCTATAAAATTGGATTTGGAAAAATAGAACAAATGGATGTGAAGACAACGTTCTTACATGGAGACCTGGTGAAATATACATGAAACAACCTGAAGGATTTGTAGTAAAGGGGAAGGAATATTTGGTGTGTAGATTGAAAGGATCCCTTTATGGCCAAGGCAATCACCAAGGATGTTGTATCAAAAGTTCAACACATACATCCTTATTTTGGGATTTGTGAGAATCAAATCTAATCACTGCATATATTCCAAGGAAGAAGGTGGGTGTTTCATATATGTATCATTGTATGTTGATGACATGTTGATGATAAAAAACAACATGGATGCAATAAAAGAGGTGAAGAAACAGCTATCCTCCAAGTTTGACATGAAATATATCGGTGTAGTGAACTTCATTATGGGAATGGAGATCAAGAGAGATCAAGCAACTAGAAATATTTGGTTGAATAAGAAGAAGTATATTGAAATAGTTTTGAAACATTTCAACATGTAGGATTGCAAACCTATAAAGGTGCCAATTCTTGTGGGAGAAAGGCTAATTGTTGAACAATGTCCAAAGATACAAGAAGAAATAGAGGACACTGAACATGTTCCCTATGCAAGTGTTATTGGTAGTGTAATGTATGTGATGTTCTGCACTCGACCAAACATTAGGAAAACCTATAGGTGACAATGAAGTAGATATACATGGATTTGTTTACCCCGGCTGGGCTATAGATCTGGATCGATGAAGGTCGACCAATGTATATGTGTTCAAGATGTTTGGTGGAGCAATTAGGTGGATGAGTAAGCCACAACCTTGTCAACAATAGAAGTTGAATACATGGCAAGCACTCATGGAAGCAAAGTAGCAGTATGGCTACAATGGCTGTGTTCAGGGATCGCGTTTGAGTAGAGATCTATGAAGATAAGTTGCGATAATCAAAGAACAATATTTTTGGAAAAGAACTAAACTTATTATTCCAATACTAAGCATATTGATGTACAATACCATTTCATAAGAGACATGGTGGAAAGCAACAAGGTGTTGCCGGAGAAAGTAGAGACAATGGAAAACATAGTAGATACTTTGACCAAGTCTGTGAGTGTTGTGAAGTTCTCTTGGTGCAAAGAGGAAATAAGCATTGTTGCCCCGGGTCTGTGAACAAAAGTTTAGGAACCTCTTGGATCAACAAAGAAGACAACAAGTGGGAGAATTTTGGGTTGTTATATTCTTTGCGGTGAAAGTCAAGTCGAGGTGGATCGACTAGGAGTGAAATTCAAAGGTCTAGGTGGTTCGACCGAGCAAAGTTGAAGTCAAAGTAATCGACGACAAGTTGAGGAGGTCAATTGACAAGAGGTTTACAGGAGGCCATTTGGCAATCAACTGAGACCGAATGAAAGTTGACCGGTATTCGACCAATAATCTGATTGGAACACAACTATAAAAGAATCATGAGATTCACGAGATTTGGATCCAATGATTTGCGTGGATCTGTAACCATTTTTGGGTTCCTTTATTTAGGGTTTTTCCTACTATAAATACTATAAATACTATAAATAAGGCTTGTTGTAATGCTAGAAAATTTAATCCTTAAGCTAATCTTTAGATGATTAATCGTTAGAGGTTGTTGGGCATGTAGATGTAAGTCATATTGGCTACAAGGTTGTTCTTGTATAAGCAAGAGGGTCTGATGTCGATTGTGTCTTAGGTGTAGACCAAGGTTAGACATATAACCTTTTATTTCAAATGAATAATACAACAAGAGAGAAATATGCTCAAGGAATGTTGGTTTTCCCATTTGGGTTTCCAGGGAAAAATATCTATGTACTGTGAGTTTGCTTTGCTATTTGTTTTCTAGCTTAAATCTTTCTTCCTCTCTTCTGTTAGGTTTAGCGTGGAAGTATAATATCTCCTCACATAAGAACCCTTGGAGAAAACTAGTTTGGAATATTATATGGTTCATACACACTTGTCCTTAACAATGAAACATAGAACCATGGGTGGTAGGAGTGAGAGGGATCATCTATGACCATGAAGGAAACCAAGTATTTGCTTATGCATGGGAGATGGGAATAGTGACAAATAATCAAGCGAAGGCATATTCCCTTCTTCAATGCATTTCTAATGCCATCAACTTGGCAATAAAGGAGTTGAAAATCATGGGAGGCTCATAGATCATCATCAAGTCCCTAGTCTTTAAGGAACCACTGAAGGATCTCCAATTGGCCTAGATTAGTGTTGGGCACAAACCTATTTTGAGGAAATACTATTTTTGGAGGATAAAACCTAGAATTGGAAAAAGACAATGGGAAGGAAAAGCAACATGTGCGAGGAAAGCATGCAAGGTGAGCATGCAGGGAAACCTAACCACATTAGGGTTAGGGTTTTTGTAGGAGATTGTAATGACCGATAAGCTGGAAATCAGTATAAATAGGTACCTAGGAGGTCTAGGTTGAGGGGGGGGGG
>SNQJ01S0010804.1:63874-74768 GCA_010110895.2 Picea sitchensis | reverse complement strand
TGGGGTAAGGATTGATCCAAAAAGAGTAGAAGCCATTAAAAATTTGTCTCTTCCTAGATCAAAAAAGGATATTCAGTCTTTCCTTGGAAATATAAACTTTATCAGGAGGTTTATAACAAACTTTGCAGAGCTTACCAAACACATCACTTGTATGTTAAGAAATAATTTTGAAGTTAGGTGGACTGAAGAATCTAAACATTCTTTCAATGCTATCAAAGAAGCTATCATGACAGCCCCTGTTTTAATCAGTCCTAACTTTGACAAAGAGTTTTACATATTCTCATTTGCTTCAAAAGATACAATTGCAGCTGTACTATTGCAGAACAATGTTGATGGTCAGGAGAAACTAGTTGCCTTCTTCAGTAAACTCTTGAGAGATGCTGAAGTAAAGTACGAACCATTGGAAAAACAAGCATATGCACTCATAAAATCATTAAAATATTTCAGGATTTACATTATTCAAGCCAAGGTAATAGCCTATGTACCTTCAAGCTCTGTTAAAGATGTGCTTATACAACCTGACATAGATGGAAAAAGGAGTAAGTGGATAGAAAAGTTAATTGAATTTGATGTAGAGATCAAGCTGGTAAAGCTTGTGAAAGGTCAAGGACTTGCCAAGCTCCTAGTAGAAGGAAATTGTAAGTTGCTTGAGATGAATTTTGTGGGTATAAATGCAGAGAACATTCAGGTTTCAGAAGATAAAGGTAGTGATAATTTGCAGATTTCTCCTCACCTAGCTAACTGTGAATGGTACAGTCACATCATTTATTTTCTGTAGAATTTATCAGTTCCTTCAGATTTGACAAAAACACAAGGGAGAGCTTTAAAGCTTAAGGCCATAAATTTCTGCTTTAATGACAGTATTTTGTTTCGGAAAAATCCAACAGGGATACTCTTGAGGTGCATAAACCAATAGGAATCAACTAAAATCATGACTGAATTTCATAATAGTGAGTGTGGAGGGCATCATTATTGGAATAATACCGCTCATAAAATTCTGAGAGCTGGTTACTATTGGCCATATTTATTTTCAGATGTGTGTAAATTTGTGAAAACATGTGACAAGTGCCAAAGGTTTGTAGGCAAACAACAACTAAAATCTCTTCCCCTCAAACCTGTTGTGGTCACGGGTCCTTTTCAGCAATGGGGTTTGGACTTCATAGGTAAGATTCATCCACCTTCTAGCAATCAACATAGATGGATGCTTGCTGCTACATATTATTTTACCAAATGGATTGAGGCCATTCCTACAAGAAAGGCCAATCACACTGTCATCATTAATTTTCTGCAAGAAAACATATTCTCCAGATTTGGCTGCCCTAAGAGAATAGTCACAGATAATGCTGCTGCATTGAATGATAAACATTTGGTAAAATTATGTGAAGAGATGGGAATTCATCTAGTACATTCTACTTCTTACTATCCATAGGGAAATGGCTTAGCTGAATCATCAAATAAGAGTTTAGTCAGAATCATAAAGAAGTTGCTTGAAAAAAATACCAAGGGCTGGGATTCCAAGTTAAAATTTTCTTTGTCGGCTGATAGAGTTACAAATAAAAAGTCAATTGGTACATCCCCCTTCCAGTTAGTATATGGTACTGAAGCCATCTTTCCTGTTCAACTTGCACTGGTAGTTGCAAAATTTTTACAAGAAGTTGACTCTGAGCCAAATGATCTAACTAGGAGGATCCACAATTTGGTAGAGCTGTAGCAAGATAGAGAGCAACTTCTGGAAAAAACAGAGTTGCACCAACAAAAGATGAAATAAATTTTTGACAGAAAAGTTAACACATATATTTTCAAGGCAGGAGATCTGGTTTTGAAATGGGATGCAACAAGGTAGGAAAAGGGAAAACATGGCAAGTTTGATGCACTATGGACAGTTCCATTTGTCATAGCATCAGCTTAGCAAAACAATACTTTTGTCCTCCAAGATCTTGCAGGTGAAGAAGTATCAGGTGGCCCATTCAATGGGCGGTTTTTGAAACTCTACTTTTCATGAGGCTTTCCTTAAAGCCTGCTTATTTGTACATATATTTTTTTTTTCAGTTTTTGTTTTTGTTTTGTTTCATCAATAACTCCATGCCCAATGAAATAATGAGTAAAATCAGTTTTGAATTTAAGTTGTAATAAGGCTACTGAGTCAAACTAGGTTCTTGGAAACCTCACAGGGAGCTCTCCATCCCAGCTGGAGCCAAATGTTATCTCCCAAAATGAATCAGTCAGTTCGTTCCATTTTGTAGGTGATAGCATGGTTATAAATAGGGTTCTATAATTTTTTTTAGAATTTATAAGTGTCAAAACATAGGATTTAAGATGTTATCCTAGAAATAAATCGATCCTCAAAAGGTCTTTTCAAAAAATCAAGAAAAAGCCTTTCAACAACTAACATCTGTTTTGAAGTTGAAGTTAGCTGGTGAAAGCCTCGAGTTTCAATGGCTAAAGTGTACTCCTAGCAGCAAGCGAGCCGGTGAAAGTGTTAACATAGATTTTTCTCCAACGACTTTAGAAATCCAAAAAGGGTATGCTAGACACACGACATACGATCACCATGGCAAGTTAATGGAAGCAAATGAGTGGTTACACCTTTTCACCACGTTCTAGCAGGATATCATGATAGATTGTGATCACATATTTTGTGCAACAAATAGAGGAGGGTTTGATGATGTAACGAACTCTTAATCATCATTACAACCAGAGGATAAAGTACAAGATTTCTGTTGACATCAAATCAAATCATCATTTCTTATTTCAAACTCATGGTGTTTAAAAATTCTATTATGGGGTTTCATATTTCAATTGATAACACACGGTCATTTTCACGAGTGCCATCCCTTTCCTTATTAATAAATATTACTGTGTCAACCGGGTACAAATTAACTGGTGATTAAGTTGCATATGGCAAGGAAGCAAGGAAGACTACTTCTGAGGAAAGAATTAGACAACTTATCTTTTTTGTATTCTCATCCATAGGTTCAGAATCGTTTCTCAGATGCAAGATGTATGACCTATGTAGAAAAGTTGCAGGAGGGCTATTACCAGGCGATAGCAGAGACTTTTTCAAAGTCATACGATGGGAAGAAAGCTACAGTGGGTTCTCTGGAACTGATAGTTGATGAAGCTTCCATCGCTTAACCAACTGGATTACCCAGAACAGGTTCAAAGTTGGTTTAAAACAATAGTAACCAAGAATTCAGATTTTAGATCATTACTCAAAACAGAGTTCCGAAATATAACCTGGAAGAAAAGTATCCTTGTTTCTTACCTTGAAGATGAATGGCAAGATCTGTTCAAAGGCATTCAACTATATGTAACCTCAAAGGGCAGGTATGACAAGTTAATTTTATATCACTTCAGACTCCTAGATCACTTCACGGGGAAGGTCCTTATAAATTTGCGTTTCTTTCTTCATAGAAGCCTAACAAAGGTGTGTAATAGGATCAGGGCCGAACCATTCAACATCAAGAATGCCCTTTGTCATTATGGCCTGATTAAAATGATAATCTTGGAAGAATTGAGACAAAGAGAAAGAACTTGGCAACACTTTGTCTTTTGGGAAGGTTTTGAGACCCAAACTCAACCTATGAATGAAAAGAAGAAAGAAGGCAAGAAGCAACCAACTCCTCAAAGTAGCTCAAGGAGAAGGAGAGCTCTCCCAAAGTCACCAGAAAAGAAAAAATCTAGCGTAAAGCCCAAGAAAGCTAAAAAGAAACTAGATTTTGAAACAAACTCAAGGATATCCACAGTAAAAAGGGCAAATKCTCTAAATCTGCCATACACAGATTCAGACAYAGAACCAGAAAAAGATGACAAAATTCCAACCATCAAAAGTCCAGAGCACTCCATGGAACTTGCATAGGATTTTGAAGTTTTTACTTCCAAAGATGAAGGTTGAACTTCAAGAAATAAGAAATCAAAGAAATCACAGAAGATTAAGGAGATGAAAGAGATAATAGCACAACATGAGATTCTAGAATGGGTGATAAAGGCAAGATATAAAGATTTATTAGAGAATTTTGCAAAGACCAATGCAGCTTTTGAGAAGCTGGCACGTGAAAGTATAAAGGATTAGAAGAAGAAGAAAAAGATCGCAAAGGATTATAATAGCTTATGGTGGTTATCTAAGCGCCTAAAGAGGAAAATAAAAAAGTTGAAGGAAAGAATTACCACACATCCATATTTACAGGTCCTGGCATAGGTTGCTGTAAATTTGCAGGGATATTAATCAAATAAACAATGATTTTTTATTTTGAACACGAAAGGTTTTCCTTTTGATTAAAACAGAGTTTTCACCAACACAGAAGGCGCAATTATAACCAATTAGCTGTTGAAAATCAGAGCTTTCATCGACTAATTAACAAATTCTAAGGCGAAATAGCTGGTGAAACCGCAGCGAAAGAATTTTGAAGATTTGAGCTCGAACAGAGCGATTTTAGGGTGATTTAAAAGATAAGAGGGCATCAAAAAGATCAATCACCAAATCATGAAATATTCAGTTTCAAATATTCATGGAGATATAGGAGGTGAATGCTTAAATGGTCAACTAAAACTATGTTCACAGCCGTTTAAATTTTTTAGTTTTGAAGACATGTGTCAACACATCAGAGACATATCAGAGGTGCGTCATGATAAAGACCAGATGTCAAAGACCTTTTGAAGACAATTTGATTCATATCAAGTAGATTTTCAATTACCTAATTGTAATTAGTTTACACTCTGTTTTCTATATTTAGAAATCCAGATCCATTTTCAGGGATCTGAGATCTATTGTAAAGGTTATAAATACTTATCATTTTGATAAAGTAAAGGTTCGATTTTGGATACAAAAGATACTATATTGTAAACAAAGTTTTCCATATGATAATAAAAATCACAGTTTTCTCTCTCTATTGATGTCAGATTCTCATCTTTCCTTCTGTACTCTTATTCAAGTTGTTTTAGCTACAGAATGACTGTCATCTCATTGGTTAGCTCATAACTTGATTAATAGTTGCTTGTCATTGTTTATTAAACCCTACATTTGTATTTGGTTTATAAGAATTGTTTTCTCACCCACTTAAAAACTATCATCTGATTATTGATCCTTGAGAGAACTGGTTCATTTGATTCTCATTTTGACTATCTGAATACCATACTGTAATTGAGTTATCCCATTGATCCACACATACAAAAATAAAAAAACAAGTTTACCTTAAGTTACCAAGCATCTTTGATCCACAACCTCAAAGAGTTTCTTGGAGTGATAACAATACCATTGCCTATTGATAATGTGAAGACGAATACAATGTTCACTTTCCTCTTAAGGTGGGGTGACCTTCCACCGAGCTGAGCTCCAAATACACAACATGAGACAAATATTCTATAGTCTCCTATCACTATAAATAGCTTTTACATAAAAAAAACTCCAACTACTTGTGGTCCTGTCACTAAGTGGTACCAATTACCCAATGGGCCTTATAAAGTGGACCGTTTTATGTTGAATAACTACCCACTACTATCTAATGGGACTTATTCAAAGAGGATGCTTGCATACAACAATTAACTAACTAATATGTAGACTAAAGTAGGGAGGTTAGTGTAGGACCCTAATATACCATCCTTCTTCAAAAACAATGTTTTCTTCAAGGCTAAAGATGAGGAAATTATTTTAGGATCGTGGTTGGTTCCCATGTCGCATCTTCAGGTGTCATGTATTTCCACTGGATCAATACTTCATTGATATTGCACTGGCATAATTGACACTCTCAAGTATTCAATACCACTATCAGTTGGAGCCAAATGGAGTCCTCTTCATCAAATTATAGTGGGTTGGTTTGCACCATGCACTTAAATCCCATTACCTTTTTTAGATAGGACACATGAAATACCAGATGAATCTTGGAGTGGGTTGGAAGAGCCAGTTTGTAGTCCACTTGTTCAATGCGATGGATGATCTCATAAGGTCTACAAAACTTGGGTTCTAAGTTATGAGGTGTTTTGTCTTTGAGTTATGTTTGTTTATAGGGCTGAAGTCGAAGAAACACATGATCCCTTGCTGCAAAAGACTGTTTTGAGAAATGCTTGTCTACCCGTTGCTTCATTCTATTTTAAACCATAACCAAATTGTCCTTTAGTATGCAGAGAACACCTTCTCTAGTGTGGAGGATGTGATCCACTGCCCAAACCTTAGAATTTCCTAATAATTATGAATTGACTGATAATGGTTTTTGGCCATAAACTGCTTCATATGGGGTCATTTTGATAGCTCCATGATAAGAGGTATTATAAAACCATCATGTGAGAGGAAGCCACTATGCACATTGGTGTGGTTTTTTGGAGGCAAAGCATTTCAAATAGGTTTCCAATCACTTGTTGACCACATGATTTTGACCATCTATTTGAGAGTGATATGCAATGCTAATTTTAAGTTGGGTACCCTAAAGTTTAAAAAGTTCCTACCAAAATTTGCTAGTGAAGGTATGGTCCTAAACCAAGACAATGGAGGTGGACATGTCGTGTAATTTAAAAATATAACTGAGAAAGACTTGGGCAACTAAGGAGGGGGGATATGGGCATGGTAGGGCACAAAAAAGAACAGATTTAGAGAGATGGTCGACTACCACCATGATAAAAAAAGTTTCATGCCCTTGGAAGTCCCACTATAAAATCCATAGAGATGTTGACTCATATGTGTGTTGGGATCAGTAGCAATTGCAGTGCCCCTAGTGTATTTGTTGTCTCCCCTTTGTTTCTTTAGAAAGTGTCACATGTGGCCACAAAATATTGTATATCATTTTTCGTCGTCTCCCAAAAGAGCAAGCGCTTAGTTATTTCATATGTTTTATGAAATCTAGAATGACCTACTATAGGTGATGAATGAAATCCCTCCAAGATTCTTTGTGATGAATGAATAATTCTTTACTATAACAATGTGCCCTTTATATTGCAATGTATCTAGTTTCCATGTATACCCTTTAGGAGGATTGGGATCTTCATAAATCCAATGCATGAGTTGGATGATAACGTCATTTTCCAATCATTCTTGATGGGCTCCCTCAAGCTAACGTAGAACTGGTAAAGATAAGGCGAAAAGGGATCCATCCTCCTCAAATTGTTAAGATAAGGAATCAATTACCACATCTTCTTTACCTTTCTTATAGATAATCTCATAGTCATACTCTAATAGCTTGGTGGCCCACTTATGTTGTTTTGGCGAGGATAAAATTTGTTCAAGAAAGCATTGCAAAGTATGATCGTCAATTTTGATCTGGAAATGTCGTTCGACGAGGTATCAGTGCCAAGTCTCTATTGCATGCAAGATGACCAATATCTCTTTTTCATGTGTGGATTTACCCAAATTCTAGTCACATAACTACTTACTCATGAATGCTAAAAGGTGTCATTCTTACATTAGTACTACTCCAAGACGTTTGCTTGAGGCATCACATTCCAAGACAAAAGCCTTAGTAAAATCCGGGACAAATAACATTGGGGTTGTACACATGGCATATTTTAAAGTGGAGAAGGTCTATTCTACAACGACTTCATTCTAAGCAAAGGAATTATTTTTTAGTAGTGAGGTTAAAGGACCTGCAATTTTTCCATATTTTTTTCGCAAACTTCCTATAGTACCTTGTAAGTATTAAGAGTCCATGCAAGTTCTTCAAGGTTTTGGGATGGGGGTAATCTTGCATAGCTACAAATTTCTTGGGATCAACTCGTGCTCCCTCCTAGCTTATAATGTGACCCAGTATTCAACCTATGAATCCCCAAAAGCACACTTGGAGCATTTGAAAAATAGTTGGTGGTCTTTTAGGAGTTGCAAGGATCTATCAATGTGTTCTATGTGGTGTTCCCATGTTTGGCTATAGATAAAAATATCATCAAAGAATACTAGGACAAAATTGCAGAGGAATGATCGAAAGATATTGTTCACGAGGATTTGGAATGTTGAAGGAGCATTGCAAAGGCCAAAAGGTATCATGAGAAACTCATAATGACGTTCATGTGTATGAAAAGTAGTCTTAGGGATGTTTACCTCTTCCATCCCGATCTAGTGGTAGCTAGAATGAAGGTCAAGTTTAGTGAAAAACTTGGCTCCATTAATTTCATCCAAAATTTCATCAATAACATGGATATGAAATTTGTCCTTAATAGGAAACTCATTGAGGGCCTAGAAATAATGACACATGTGCCAAGTACCTTCCTTCTTTAATACCATGACCACTATGGATCAATAAGGGTTAGTGTTGGGACATATGACTCATGTGTCCAACAATTCCTTGATGATATTTTCAATTTCATTTTTTTGTGCAAAAGGCTGCCTATAAGGACACACATTGGATGGTTGAATTCCTAGAACCAACATAGATCCATATTAAACCCATATCTATCAAGCACCGAGAGGGATCAAATTTATTAATGTGTAAATTTTAATTTATATGTTGTTATCTAAATATGTACGTACATGCTTATTTATTTATTTTTATTATTAGTTTTTAATGTAACGTTATCTAATCTAACAAACGCTAATGTGACAACATCTCCCCCATATTGGGCTATAGAGAACCTCACTACTTTCGATGCAATGAGGGGAATACTATGGTGATGCTCCCCACATGAAGGTGATAAGCTTCGTGGCGTTTCAAAGACTTGTTGATGCTTAGAGAGAACCAAATGAAAATCAACGTGAATCTTTGGTGTTGTTGTGTCAACTACATGTATGGAATTGAATTGCGCAAAAAACACCATAGTGGCCTTTCTTCAACAAATTATCCATACAATGAGAGGTTATTATTTCAGGGGAACTTGATGTAATCCCCTTGAAGGTATGTTTCTACCCTTATTGCATGAATCTTATGTACAATGCTTTGAAATCCATGGTGATTGGTCCCAAGGTGCATAACCATTATGCCCCAAGAACTATATCAAAACCACCCATTTAAATGGTAACAAATTGAGTTTTGATACGATACTCACCCATTTGTAGTTTCACATCTTCACATTTTCCCCCACATTTCATTGTGCCCCCATTGGTGATCATAATTTGAAAATTAGATATGGGGCATACATAACAATGGGTGTCTTCTGTCGCTGATCCAGAATTATTTTCAGAACGAAATGAAAGCATAGAAATTACAATGAAATAATCTTGAAAATGGTCTGAAACAGAGAAATACAACAATACTTGATTTCTATTAATGAAATAATTGTAAAGAGACTGTAAAAATACATAGTGCAAGACTCACTAAAATGGTGGCAACTTTATCTCTGAGAAGAGATGTGACGACTACTCTCATTCGCAAGAGGATGATTACAATGAGGCTATGCATGCCTTTTTTTTATGATAAACGGGAATGCCAAAACCCTAGAAATCCAAAAACTTAACCCTAGGAGATGAAATGCCAAAACTCACGTGGGCCCCATTTGGGTAAGTTAGTGCATTAACTTCCCGAGGTCGTAAATTTTGCATACAATCTCCATTTTAGGCGTGTGATAGCTCGTTGGAAAGATCTTTTCGAGAACTACGGATTACGCCATCAAAATTTGACTCCATCTATAGTTTGATTGTGGTGAGCCAAATAAACACTGTTTAGGGGCCCAAAACGGCCCTGGAAGTATACCAAGATGTGATGACATGAAAACATACAAAATAATCCTGTTGGATTAGGTGGGAGGCCACCAGTATCCACTAGGAAGATGTGTAGGTCTTCAGACAACCCTATAAGTGTAGAAACCACAATTACAAAGAAGTACAAAAGAACGTGTTGTACTAAAAAATGACAAGAGGAGCCAATTGGAACATGTGGGTGGCCACCAATATCCACCTGGATCAATTCTCCCCCTTTAGGAAGCAATGGTCTCCATTGCGTTGAGTGCCCATAGAAGAGGGGAAAGCATTTTCTGAATCTGAATCTTGGTGAGATGCATGCCTTGTTGGAGAAGTTGTGCTTCTTGGCTTGTGGAAGACTATCACAAACCTGTTGCTGGAGGGGTTGAATCTGTTCCACCAACCTGTTGTTTATGGTTTGGATGGGGAATTTTGTAGGCACCATTGTAGCTAAAGAAACAATATGCTCTGTCTCTTCGACAATCTGTTTTTGATGGATAGAAGTTGTTGAGGCTACATTGGTTGTAATGGTCTTTTGTAGATCCTTTGAACAGATTGTGAAGAGGATGAATTTTGTAGTATGAGAGATTTCCTTGTGGTGATTTTTTGGTGGAGCAGTAGTCAGAACTACCTCTGGTATCCTGTAGAGCTGACCTCCCAGAGTAATAATGAAACTACGGGGTCTAGAATCATAGAAGACATGATGTTTCCACATATATGGTTGGCCCAAAACAACATCACATAAATCAATAGGGGAAATATCACAGACTACTTCATCCTTTAAGGGATGGATTCCATAGGATAGGTGACACTACTGGCTGACGCGAAGATCTCGTCCCTGGTAAAGCCACCCGATGTTGCATGGCTGCGGGTGTAGTGTTGTCGAAAATCCCAACTGTTTGATGACCTTATTTGAGATGAGTTTCTTCTAATTGTCATTATCTACAATTAAATGCAATGGGGTCCCCTTCACTCAGATATGTGAATGGAAGAGGCACTCCCCCTCTTGAGGATGTACTGGTTCTTCTAGCTGAATTATTGTGGTCGTGACAACAGTGGTGGGGTCTACGTCGATGATCTGTCTATTTTCAATATTTTCTGGATCGGATTCCGAATCCAGGTTCGGTTCCGTGTATTTGAATTCGACCATCAATGACTATTTCGAGCGACATTCATCAGTGTTGTGCCAGGGGATTTTATGGAAGTCACACCACTTCCCAGTGTCATTATTCATCTTTACTTACCCTTTTTGTCCTGTGTCTTGGACTGGTTGTCTAGAGGTTGTTGGTTAGGGCTGTCTTTACC
>SNQJ01S0010804.1:40048-62328 GCA_010110895.2 Picea sitchensis | reverse complement strand
ATTAAAAATTTGAATCAAAGGCTAGTGGCACCTTTGGAGCACGTAGTGCGTCTTGACGGCTGTGTCGCGTAAATAAAATTTGAGTCAATGAATCTAGGTGGCCTAGAAAACCTTGAGCAAATAATTAACCTTGTAAAATATTGAACACTTTTGGATCAATCGATTAATTAATTAATTAAGGATTGAATTTATTAATCAAAATCTATATAAGAGTCTAAGCCTTTGCAATTAAAAATTTAATTAAGCCTTGTCTAAGTTAGTAAGAAGAATAAAAACTAAATTTATAAATTAAATAATGAGGGGATGAAGTAAATCAATTTAAGAAATCAAGGAAAATAAAATAAATCTAAAGATTTATTTAATACACATATGTGCAAGTAATTACCAAATTGGAATTTAAGGTAATAATGGAATAAAGCTAAAGGAATGGGTACGCATAGAAAGGAATCTAGAGTCTAGTTAACAATAGTCTAACTAGGAGAAGATTCATATTTTAACTCAACTCAGTTTTAGAATGGCATCAGTCATTAATTGGAAATCAGGGGAATAAAGAGACAACTAGGAGTGAGTTTAAGAGCGCTTTTAGGATGGGTGAGGGAAATTGATTTTTTATTAAAATAAAATGTGGATTTAATTGTGCAAATTGGGGAAAGGGTGACAAGTGTAAGGGGGAGATAATTCTAAATTATTTTAATTAAAAAGTGAATTAATTGTGCAAGTGGGAATGAGTTATGGGAAAATTCTATAAAACAAAAAGTTGAGATGAGCATTGGATCGTCATTGGTTATGGGTAAGGTTATGATGCAGAAATTTTGACTGGTTTTACTTGTGAGGGTTGGGATACCCAGCTTGAGAGAGAGTGGTGGCTCTACCTTGCGAGGCGAGCTGGGAGCTAGAGGATTTCTAGATGTGTGTATGTTTGGCACCTTTGCAGCTCGGGGGGATAAGGGGGAAGAAGAGTACCACTAGCGTTGGCTGGGAGGTATCGGTGAAGTCTCAACAGTTAGCAAGCAGACGAAGGAAGGGAACGCCATTTTCCATGGATCGTCATCAAACCTATCTTCATCGGTTACGGTATTTAAATTTCAAGTTGTAATTGTTAAACCGATTGTATATTAAGGTTGAATCTTGCCGTGAAGTTGTGATTGTAAATGGAATAATAAAATTTTGAATTAGTTTATTGATTGATGGCCTTGCGAAGCCTTTGTGACTATCGAATGCTTCCTCTGCGATTTTATAAAAATTTGTATCCTTTGTGATTTATTACCTCTGTGTTTTATAAAAAGAATTTTCCATATGTTTTGTGCATTTACCTTGCGATTTTACCCTTGTACCTCTGTGTTTTAGCTTAAAACTGGGATGTGATTTCCTTAATCCTCGAATGGCAGTTTTTCCAGGGATTACCTATGCCTTTATTTTGAAACTGGATTGCGATCTCCTTAATGGATTACCTATGCGTTTATTTTGAAATTGGATTGTGATTTCCGTAATGGATTATCTCTGTGTTTTTTTTTTGTATAAACACTTGCCAGTGTTTGGGGGAATAGCCATGTGATTTACCTTGGTACTCTCTGTGTTTCATTTTGTATAAACACTTGCCATCATTTGGGGGAAATAGCCATGCAATTTACCATGGTATTTCTCTATGTTTTTGTGTGTAAACACTTTCCAGTGTTTGGGGGAAATAACCATGCGATTTACCTTGGTATTTCTCTGTGTTTTTTGTGTATAAACACTTTCTAGCATTTGGGGAAATATCCATGCGATTTACCTTGGTATTCTTGGTTTTTTTTTTGTATAAACACTTGCCAGCATTTGGGGGAAATAGCCATGCGATTTACCTTGGAATTTCTCAACATTTTTTGTGTATAAACACTTGCCAACGTTTGGGGGAATAGCCATGCGATTTACTTTGGTATTCTCTACATTTTTTTATATAAACACTTGCCAATGTTTGGGGGAAATAGCCATGCGATTTACCTTGGTATTTCTATTTGTTTTTGTGTATAAACACTTGCCAGCATTTGGGGGAAATAGCCATGTGATTTACCTTTGTATTTCTCTGTGTTTTCGTGTATAAACACTTGCCTGCATTTGGCGGAATAGCCATGTGATTTACCTTGGTATTCTCTGCGGTTTTGTTTTGTATAAAAACTTACCAACATTTGGGGGAAATTTCCATGCGATTCACCTTGGTATTTCTTTGTGTTTTTGTGTATAAACACTTGCCAACGTTTGGGGGAATAGCCATGCGATTTACCTTGGTATTCTTAACGGGTTTTTTTGTATAAACAATTGCCAGCGTTTGGGGGAAATAGCCATGTGATTTGCCTTAGTATTTCTCTGCATTTTTTGTGTATAAACACTTGTCAGTGTTTGGGGGAATAACCATGTGATTTACCTTGATATTCTCTCCATTTGTTTTTCTATAAACACTTGTCAGTGTTTGGGGGAAATAGCCATGTGATTTACCTTGGTATTTCTCTGTGTTTTTGTGTATAAACACTTGCCAATGTTTGGGGGAAATAGTCATGCGATTTACCTTGGTATTCTATGTGTTGTTGTATAAAAACTTGTCAGCGTTTGGGGGGAAATCTCCATGCGATTTTACCCTTGATTCTCTACGTTTTTATATTAAAAAAAATTCTTTGTGTTTTTATACATAAAAATCTTAACCTTAAATCTATTGATCCATTTTCCGTGTATTAGTAATTAATTAATGATTGTGTTTGTCCCTCCAGCTAGAACCTTCAGAATTTAATGACACATGTAGAAGACTCATGAGATATTAACCTTACGTTGCGCATATAATTATTTATGTTATTAATGCACTTATGAATTTTGTAGGTTGATATGTCCCAAGGTTTTAATTAAGTGTACCTTATATGATCTTTATCATTGTACTATTGCATGAAATATTTAATCTTAGCACGCATATATTCGTAATCTAGCATTTTACCTTCACCTTGTATGAATATCCAATGGTTATTTGTCTCATGAGAAACCTTGTTAATTTCTTATACCATGTTGTGATTGCGTGGGACAATTTATAAGGTGTAGATGTTGAATTAAATATCTATATGTGTATCTTATAATAGAGTGGGACTCTGACTTACTTATTATCGTCTACCTTATTGGTTATTGGTAACCTTGGGGTTGATTAATGAGATTAATTGGTGTTGGGGTGGAACATTGATTTTTCTTATTGATATCTTGAGAGTTGCATTAAACAATTATTACGGTGTTGACAATTAGTTGAGTAGAGTGAAATTAAAATCTTCATAATTGAAATTAGTGTGATGTATGAATGAGTAAGCAAGTAGATTCCTTTGTGCCATAAATTAAATAAAGATGATTTACTCTTGCGCCTTAGAATAGTGCTGACATATGATTGATTAAGTATTATATTCTCTTGCACCATTTAAAATAAAGTAGATTCTTCTTGCGCCTTGAATAATATTGATGTATGGTTGATTGAGTTTTAGATTTCTCTTGCACAACGAATAATAATGATGTTGATTGATTGAGCTAGTTGGATTACGACTTGATTGTGTCAGTGGGATTTAGACACCTCCTTGTTCCTCAGAACAATCGCCAGCCCTGAGACCTTAAGTGGTCAAAATCAATCGGATGAATCCTAGGCTTGAGTGTTGTTTATGTGTCCTGGATGTTCTAACCATGCAGGATAGGTTGGGCGGGTAGTCATTTTAGTGTTCAGTGACATGGTGGATCCTTGTGTATAATTTGTTCAGGTGATTGTGATGTACAAAATTGCGTCGCTATATATATGTTTATGCATTAATTATGCATCGCAAACATTTATGTTATGTGTTGGCTTGTGTCATTTTTTATTTTCATGAGGTGTCGCTTGTAACGATTTTAATTATGATGTCGTGTGGATTATGCGTTGATTGAGTCGTTATTATGTGTTAATTATGTGCATTTTTAATTGTGTTAATGTGTGGCTTATGTGTCGTTTTAGTTATGATGATGTATCACCTGCGGTGTTGTTTATTATGTTGTAACGAGTTTAATATACTAACACAATATATATAGATATATACACACACACACGCGTCGTTTTTCGTTATCGTAACTGAGGGGGCTGTTACAACTAAGAAATGGTTATGAAAGAATGGTGGAAATTTTGCAACCCACACCCCATGGAATTAATTGTTCATTATGTGTCAATTTTTTAACTTGTAAATAGTTGGAGTTACTCATCCATTGGTTGAAATATATTATATTATTATATATTGATGATGATTATGAGGGTGACTCAAAGGGATCGGAGGGTAAAGACAATTGTTTAATCTATATGTTTTTTATTGCGTTTTTAAATGCTAGCAATTTTTATTTTATTCAACTCATATTCATTTATTATATTTTTACAAAGTGAGGATGAAAAGGGAACTCACAATAGTTCAATCAACTTATGATGCCAAATTCATTTGATTTCCTTATATGTGTACATATTTTTTCATGCAATGTTGTATAGAAAGTTGACATTTCCCCGGGGTGGCAATGTATCACTTGTTTACAAGCAAAAAGAGTTACATGGTTATTTTACTATTTAATTTCAAATTTCATCGTTGTGTTTATATATATACATGGTTTTTGTTTCCATGGTGTGAAATTGATTGAATGTTAGTGTTGTAAAATTTCATAATTACATGTATGGATACATGTTTTTTTACTCTCATGGTGTGAAATTGAGTGAAAGTTAATGAGGTATTGTGTTTATATATACATGGTTTTTGCTCTCATGATTAATATGTTGTAAAATAGACTTATACTAATCATTAATCTCATCACTATCGAAATAACATAATAAATCATAATAAATAATTAAATTAAAAAATAATAATTAATTAACAATTAATAATTAAATTAATAACTAATGATTATATTTTTCCTTACAAAAGAAAAATATATATAATTCCATTCATATAAACAAAATTACAAGGTACTTATAGCATTTCAAAATTACAAAGAAGAAATCCCATACCCAAAAGAAACTAACTCTTCTCAACCTCTTGATTGCTCAAGAAATATACAAATCTCATAAAATATGTCCAAAACTTAGTAATTTCTTATCCTCTCACATATTTCTATCATTGTTCAAGTACTAACTCAAAACAAGTCTTATGAATCTAATTGAAAAAAGACCCTCACAATATCACATAATACCCTCATTACATCATTAAAAATGTATACAAGACAACTCATCACCACCACTAGTTGGTAGTCATAAAGAAGAGAGAATAATATCGGAGGGTTGTCCCTCTAAGAACTCTTAAAAATAACTAACAATTATATCAGTAATTAAATTAATAATAATAAATAAATCATTAATATTAATTACATCGCAACTTTAATACTATAACAACACAAGTTTTGATGCAATTTGGTAGAACATGACACAAATGAGAGACATAATAGAGCACAATTATACGGAAAATATTTCTATTACAATGTTGAAATGACGCTAGTATGGCACAAAAGAAGTATTAATGACTCTAATGTGATGTAATATGACATAAAATGACTCAAAGGTTATGTAATTTGATGTTACCACAATGCTATTACAACACAAGTATGATGCCCAATATGATATTGATGTCAAGATCGATGTAGTGTGACCCTGATGTGATACAAGGAAAACACATTTGACACAAAATCAATGCAAAGATGTCTCTTTTAGGAATTTTTTGCAATAACACGCAACACAATACAGCACTAACTTGATTCCAACAATCTCTTTGCTTTTTCATCACCAAGACAACCTCTTACAAAGTGCGTGGCAAAAAATTCAATGCAAAAAAGGCCTCAACGACGCAAATTTAACGCAAATCATGCCACCCCCTATAACATCATTTTTTGCTTTGTTTTATCATGAATTATTTTATCAAAAAAATGCACTAGGAAATGATGCTAAGGATGTGTTGTAGCATGGCATTGTAGTAATGTTGTTTTGTGTGGGGTAGTAGAAGAGAGTACCATGGATAGATGATTGTTGGATGAGATGCTTGGATTTCTCTATAATGAGTGGATTGGCTAAGCATGAGAACAAGTGTGTTGGGTTGAGAGAGATATATATATTTGTAAGCAGTTCCCTTGCCCTAGTGACCTCATAGCTTGAGGGTGGTATCTATGCTAGATACCTACAGTTGGGTGGGAAATGGCTAGTTTGCAGCTAGTTACTTGAATTGTTTTCCATTTATAGATAAGTGTTATCATGTTGTTTATGAATATGCAACTTTTACTACTATTTTTGTATGGAATGTTTTGTGTATTTTACATGTTATGTGCATGTAGATGCTTAATTATGCATGTGGGCATTAGGAATCCATGAACTACTTAATCCATGTTTGCATGTTTCATTTCATTGAGTGTGTATTTTAAATTGAATGTAGGATTCTTTAAGCTTCCATGGAAGGGGTCAAAAACCTTATGTAAATATTAGTTTGAAGACTCTGATGGAGGGGGTTTTGAAGAAGGCACATGGCACACCGTGATTGGTGTGGGTCATAAACTTGCAACCCCGTAGATGGGAGTCTTCCCAACTTGCAGTAATCTAGACCATTGATCGGGATCTAGATCGACGATGGATATTTGTCCCATGGAGGAATGGTGAAAGAGATCAGTGTGGAGAGGGATATGTAGGGAGGACACCTAGCACTTTCCCATTCATGCAAGTAATTAAGTTGTGCACTATGGAGGAGGGGGCCTTGCAATATGTTATAATCTAGGTCATCTCTTGGACTTGAGATCAATTATTATGGTTTCACCTATTGTATATTAAGTGTTATAGGTTTAACCTTTCAACTTTTAGTGGAGAGGGACATGTGACACATGGTAATTGTTGGTGGTTTTGCATTAGCATGCCCATGGAGAGGGGCCTTTCAGACTAGCAGGGATCTTGGTCATTCATTGATTTCATGAGCAACGACGGGGAAGGAACCCTCTAAAAAATTGCATGGCATTTAACTTAAAGGGGTTGAACCATGTTCCACTTAGATACTACCACATGGAGGGCTCCGTGGGAATAATAAGGCCCAAGGTCAACATAAAGAAAAATACAAAATGTGCAAGAATTGTTGGGTCTAACCTAACAATAGATAGGAAAGATCATGTGTTATTTTCGACCCATGCATTAAAGAATTGACCCCTGAGAGGAAGAAACAGGTTAATGTCCATGTACTCCTCAGTCATTCATGCATAGAATTAAAGGAAATGGGCTACTCATGGACAATATTTAATAGGGAATTACCCCATCCCTTTGACATGAGTATAGATGAGTTCGAGTACATGATATTAGATGAATCCCTTAGCTTCAACTGGACATTCTTAATGGTAAGAGAGGAAAACCTTGGACTATTTAAGATGGTGTTATACTCTTTAAAAATCACATCTATTTTATGCCTAGGTATCCCCTTATTACACAAGATCTTCAACATGGACATACCTCTCCCTTGATTGGTCATGCATATTTCCACAAAACCTATCAAAATGTGTCCTCTAGCTTTTATTGGATAAAATTGAAGTTTGATGTTGAGCTATTTATGGCTAAATGTGACACTTTCCAGTGCAACAAGGTGGAGACTATTAGTTATCCTTATCTTCTATAGTCTAATTCCATCCCACCTAGAAGTGGGAAGATATATATATGGACTTCATCACTAGGCTACTACTCTCCAAAGGTAAGCATTTTATCTTTGTGGTGGTTGATTGTATCATTTATGACAAAGATCCCAAGTTTGTCGGTAAATTTTGGCAAGAAGACATTAAATTCGTCAGGCGACCTTTAATATGGGTATTGCATTCACCCTTAATCATATGGGAAAACTAAGGTGGTTGACAATTACATGGAAGGGTAACTGTAATGTCCCCACTTTGGGACATCATCACAGCACAGAGGTTTATGATGACCAGAGTAGCCAGATGGGTGTTATAGCGAGTACAGGGGTTATTGAGAGGCATTGTGGGGTCCATCTTGCATTGTTCATCAAATTTCATCATTATGAGCCATTCCGCACAGGTTGGCTTTGGGTCCGTTGCATTTCGATGATTTCCATGATTTTGACTATTTTGGGCTATAAGTTAATTAAATTCACTAAAGAGGTCATTTTGGGCACATTACTTGGAGGAACCTCTCAGTGTAATAGCTCACTGGAATCGGGAGAAGAAACACTACAGGATGGGATGCTGACAAGTGAATTTCAGTGGCCAGGGAAGCCACAAAGAGAGATAAGGTGCTTTTAAGAGGTAAAAAGGTTAATTAATTAAATAATGTGATTTAATTAATTAATTAAATATTAATAAAATGAAAGTCACTTTGGAGAGACAAGGTGAGCAAAAAGTATAAAGGAAAGGCAAGGTCCTCTACTCATTCATGCATGTATGATCATATTTTGATATCTGGCTTCTAGCTAGTGAGCCCAACATTGGGGGTTTTGAGGGTTTTGACTTAACAAACCCTAGAGGATGATTCGGTGGTGAAAGATTCCACCTAGCTTGTCCCAAGCTTGGTCTCAGAGATGCAATACTCTCCCACACCATTCTAGTTCAGTTCTACATCAGTGCAGGAGGGTTCTACACCAACCACAGGCACAGAAAGAGAAGGAGGGTGTGCCATTGGGGGTTTCCAGCAAGGGGGGTGCACCACTCTTGGAGATAGATTCATTGCAGGTGATTAGCAAGGCTTTTGGAGATTCTATCACCTGGGTTTTCATTGCAGGGCCTTGGACATTAGATCTAGTCCATCCATGAGGAGTTTTAGGTGCCATTTGATTTATTAGATGCATGGGACGAATTGGAGGAGAGGAGCAAACTTCAGAAATTGGTTTCAGTCATTTGCTAGCTCATATCTTCACCATTTCGCTTGGGACTTCACCCGGGATGTAACCAAGCCCCGATCTATCTTTCTAGAGGTTTTTTGGAGCATTTGGAGGCATCCAGGAGTGAGGCCATTTATCTAGGGTTTCAGGCATCCAGGGGGGCGCACCATATCTTGGAGGAAGTTCAGATCCATAGGGTTTGAGGGAGATCTTGGAGATTCAGGCACCTGGGTTGTTCTTTCCATCACCTGATCTATTGTTTGGAATATTTCTTGAGGTGATTGGACACATTTGGCAGCAGGGCCGAATTGTTGAGGAGATTCAGCATTCCAGTAGGACGTGGCATCTTCCAGTGGGGGTTTGGCACTTCATACGGCCCAGATCTACCTTGGCATTGGTCTTCATCTCTTATCCAGCCTTGGAGGCCTATTTTGTATTATCAAAAGATTTTTTTAGCAACTCTATTGTCTATCTTCTTATCCATCTGTTGAGCATTCCAGATCGGCATCTTCATTGTAGCAAGTTCTTCTATTTTATGAATAAAATCATATTTGAGATGTTTTGGATTGTCTTTCATATTGCATATGGTTGAGGTATGTTCCATGGTTATATCTTCTTGTTTATTGCTGCAATACACATATATAACACATCAGTAAACCCTAAGGCCGAAATCAAGAGGCCATCCTGCAAGTAAACACATTTAAACAAGTAGATCAGCAAAGTGTTTGANGGTTGAGGTATGTTCCATGGTTATATCTTCTTGTTTATTGCTGCAATACACATATATAACACATCAGTAAACCCTAAGGCCGAAATCAAGAGGCCATCCTGCAAGTAAACACATTTAAACAAGTAGATCAGCAAAGTGTTTGATGAAATGCCACAACCAGAAAAGTTTTAAAAGACACCCAAAACCGTGATGTTCCTGGAATAATGGCTTAGGATCATTACAGTGGTATCAGAGCTTAAATCCTACCAACCTAAGGGATGTCACATAGGGATAAATGGATAGTTGGAAAGAAATGGATAAGATAGCCTTTGAGATAACATGCTTGGAGATATTATATTTTGGCCTTAGCGAGGAAAATAGGGCTCTAATAACCTTTCATCGGTATGTAGCCTTTAGAAATCCTAGTTGGAGCGAAGAGGATATCTTACATGGGATCATCATAGCAGATAAAAAGAAAAAAGAAGTAGCTATATGGTTGGAAGAACAGAGGAGCCCCACACCCATTAGGAGCATGCAATCTTTCTACAGTTGCAAGGGGTCATGGAAACCAGATCATAGGTGCAGGGATAAGGACCAGAAGCGCACTATTGAGGCACACTATGACAGTGATGATGAGATGAGTGAGGATGGAGAGATAAATAATGATTTGGGACAGTCTGATGATGATAGTGACTCTTTCACAGAGGCTAGTGATAATGACTCTTGTACAAAGGATGATGCTACTAGCACGCTTGAGGAGGATGATGACCCTTGTGTAGTGGATAGGCAGTCGGATGGACAAGACGATAGCACCAGTGTCTCAGTAGACATATCACATACCATTGATGACCTTACACCTCAGCAGAGTGGTGACACTAGTGAGGATTCACACATGTTAGCACCTAGAGATGATGAGTTTCCTATGATGGTTGTGACACATATGTCATCCTTCCAGACACCCCTGATATCCACGTCACATGAGGAGGTCAATGGCATGTCATATATGATTGAGGAGCCTTGTGTGAGGGATTCACACCATGGACATGTAGATCCACAGATACAGGAGGAGGTCCAAGATGTACGGATAGTTGACCTTACACATATAGATCAGCATGAGGAGATGGATTCACAGATTTTGGACATTCCATTAGTTGAGAAGATTGGGGAGACTGACAGGTTGATGGGGCACTTACTTCCAGGATCAACCTGTATTGATGAGGATGCACTCTTTATCAGTCAGGATGACTATAGCACATGTCTGGACACATCTATATGGGATCCAGGTGTAGATGATAGTAGCAGGTTGAGTGCACAGGAGGATATAGCTGCTCAGACAGGATACAGTGTGATTCATAGGGAGATAACACCTAGTGATGGGGTGAAATAGCAGACAGGAGGACCCAGCAGCATAGTAGACAGTGGGAAATTCAGCACGTTATCTTATGCAGAGAGTGTTTTTGGGGACTCCAGAGTTGACACTAGTAGGACTGACAGTAGCAGTGAGGGATATGAGGTGGCACCTCAGCACGACCATGATCAGGAGCCACACCACTTAACAACACAGTTGAGAGTCAGTGAGGCTATGATCTTGGAAGCCACCAGGCGCAATGATGACATGCATGCCTTGATGGTATCTTACTGTTGGAGAGTGTAAGTGGCACATGGTAGTTTAGATGAGGGAATTTCCATGGATGATTTTCATACTCTCAAGGAGAGAGTATCTGTGATGAGGACCGATTACCAGTAGTTGTTGACTAACAAAGATTATCTATTGAGGGTTGGTGAGATGTATGATGAGTCTCTGAGGGAGCAGGAGTTGGATATGGACTGATTCACTCAGGAGTTGGAGAGAACTCGAGGATTCTTGAGAGGCACACAGACAACCCTTCAAGAATCAGAGTCTAGGTCAGATGAGTCTCTTGAGGATATTCGTCAAAGATCCACTTCATATGTCTTAGTGGACACTCAGATGTATCAGTCAGTCACGTTGATAGAGGATGTTGGTGATCTAGAAGAGGAGCACCAGTTGATGGAGGACACTTCCATTTGTGTTCCAAGAGTGGTTGACCTCCATGTAGAGGTTGATCCAACAATATGCCCAGGATCTATGATGCAGCATGAGTCTACGGAAGACGACATGAGTATGTCAAAGCATACAGTGATTAGTGATAGATCACAGGTACATGTTGATATGTATGCTGGGATTCAGAGGGGTGTACTACCTTGCAAGGAGGAGACACACTTAGGGGAGCATGCAGAGGCCACTCCTTTGCAGCAGCATATGGTTATGAGATATCACCTTCACTGTTTCAACAATTGCGTGGGTGATAGGAGATGTAGATTGGTTTACCAGCAGTTGGGGGAGTTACTTTTGGTTGTACCTGATGATTGGGGTTTAGTGAGGGCTACAGGCGAGAAGTTATCAAGGGTACAGGTAGACGTGCTCTTGGTTGAGTCCTTGGGATTGACCGAGGCAGGTGGTATTTTTCATCCCTACAGTCAGCTACAGATGTCTATGTTACCTTTCCCGACACTTTTATCATGGATAGCAACATGAGGAGAGATAGACAGTGGAAGAGGGCATGGGGAGTGCCTAGGCCAAGGCCACCTGACATGAGTATCTTTACGGCATCCATCCATATAGAGATAGATCGTCATAGGCAGCCAGTTGAGACTTGGTGTGTGATAGAGAGCATCATGGGCCAGGTGATAGCAGATGAGCACAGATGGCTTCTGAAAGTGATCAGTCTCACACAAGAGCAGTTAGAGGATATTGGAAGTGATAAACTTCCAAGTTTGCCATGGGATCCGGGAGTCCGTTTTGTTAGCAGGATGTTCATGTTCACCCAGGTTGCGCCAGAGAGCCACACACTCCACCTTAGTTTGGTTTGGAGTGGGCTTGCAGCTACTTGTCCTATGGGGCAAGACCTTTTCTTCCGCTTGTTCGTCATGATAGGGCATGGAGATGTTTGGACAGGTACTTTTTCTACAGAGGTGTCTTCACTGATATAGTTTCTGGACAACAGGTCCAATGGTCACATGTATTTTAGCTGGAGGACCCAGGAGAGGAGGATTCAGGATGTATGCAGGGAGAAGACAGTCATGTTCAAAGTAGTGTAGGGATAGCAGAGTGATCTTCGACAGAGGTTAGCATGGGACCTAGGGATTATAGGGTTGGGAATTTCACTTACTGACAAAGGCAAGTGGACCTTTGCAGGGGAAAGTTACTCTAACTTTGCATTGAGCTTCAATATTGATAGGGGCGCATCGCCTGCAGGTGTCTCACGGAGATCTTGCACCACCTCATTCGGGTATCATCATGAGAAGTTGATGGAGGCCATATGGATCTTGGTAGAGACTTGGAGGATGGAGGAGACTCCCGGAGTTGGTGTATTTCAGGGTTATGCTTCCCAAGGGCTAGCAGTTCATGACTTCATATGGGACCCAGGGGCCAGAGCACATGAGTGTTCATATTTGGATGGGTTCTACTGTGTATCCCACAGGTGGACATGGGATCTTGGTATTTTATTTGAGGGGATTTGGTTATTTCTTGAGGACAAACAATTTTCTAGCAGCGATGACTGTAATGTCCCCACTTTGGGACATCATCACAGTGCAAAGGTTTATGATGACTAGAGTAGCTAGATGGATGTTATAGAGAGTACAGGGGTTATTGAGAGGCATTGTGGGATCCAGCTTGCATTGTTCATAAAATTTCATCATTATGAGCCATTCCACACAGGTTGGCTTTGGTTCCGTTGCATCCCGACGATTTCCATGATTTTGACTATTTTGGGTTATAAGTTAAATAAATTCACTGAAGAGGTCATTTTGGGCACATTACTTGGAGGAACCTCTCAGTGTAATAGCTCATTGGAATCGGGAGAAGCAACACTACAGGATGGGATGTTGAGAAGTGACTTTCAGTGGCCATGGAAGCCACAAGGAGAGATAAGGTGTTTTTTCAAAGGTAAAAAGGTTAATTAATTAAATAACGTGATTTAATTAATTAACTAATTATTAATAAAATGAAAGTCACTTTGGAGGTACAAGGTGAGAAAAAAGTATAAAGGAAAGGCAAGGACCTCTACTCATTCATGCATGTATGATCATATTTTGATATCTGGCTTCTAGCTAGTGAGCCCAACATAGAGGGGTTTGAGGGTTTTGACTTAACAAACCCTAGAGGATGATTCGGTGGTAAAATATTCCACCTAGCTTGTCCCAAGATTGGTCTCAGAGATGCAATACTCTCCCACACCATTCTAGTTCGGTTCTACATCAGTGCAGGAGGGTTCTACACCAGCCATGGGCACAGGAAGAGAAGGAGGGCGCACCATTGGGGGTTTCCAGCAAGGGGGGCGCACCACTCTTGGAGAGAGATTCATTGCAGGTGATTGGAAAGGCTTTTGGAGATTCTATCACCTGGGTTTTCATTGCAGGGCATTGGATATCAATTCTAGTCCATTCATGAGGAGTTTCAGGTGCCATTTGATTTATTAGATGCATGGGACGAATTGGAGGAGAGGAGCAAACTTCAAAAATTGGTTTTAGTCATTTGCTAGCTCATATCTTCACCATTTCTCTTGGGAATTCACCCGGGAGGTAACCAAGCCCCGATCTATCATTCTAGCGGTTTTGTGGAGCATTTGGAGGCATCTAGGAGTGAGGTCAATTTATCTAAGGTTTTAGGCATCCAGGGGGGCGCACCATATCTTGGAGGAGGTTCAAATCCATAGGATTTTCGGGAGATCTTGGAGATTCGAGCACCTGGGTTGTTCTTTCCATCACTCGATCTATTGTTTGGCATCTTTCTTGAGGTGATTGGACACATTTGGGAGCAGGGATGAATTGTTGAGGAGCTTCAGCATTCTAGCAAGACGTGGCATCTTCCAGTGGTGGTTTGGCACTTCATACGGCCCAGATCTACCTTGGCATTGGTCTTCATCTCTTATCCAGCCTTGGAGGCCTATTTTGTATTATGGGGAGCTTTTTGTAGCATCTATATTGTCTATCTTCTTAGCCATCTGTTGAGCATTCCAGATCGGCATCTTCATTGTAGCAAGTTTTTCTATTTTATGAATAAAAGCATATTTGAGATGTTTTGGCTTGTCTATCATATTGCATATGGTTGAGTTATGTTCCATGGTTATATATTCTTGTTTATTGTTGCAATACACATGTATAACACATCAGTAAACCCTAAGGCCGAAATCAAGAGGCCATCCTACAAGTAAACACATCTAAACAAGTATATCAACAAAGTGTTTCACGAAATGCCACAACCAGAAAAGTTTTAAAAGACACCCAAAACCGTGATGTTCTTGGCATAATGGCTTGGGATCATTACAGTAACTTCAAATGTACACATGGTATAAGCAATGCAAATGGGTGAAGTGGTTACATCTTGTAGAATATTGGTACCATGTTAGTACAATACAACTTGCCCCTCTTCTACAAAAATGACCCCCTTCAAGGAATTATATGGATATGAGCCCCCCTCATTGAAACATTGGGTCAATTTTTGACTCTCTATAGGAGATGCAAACCATCATGTGCATCATGAAGGACAACCTGTCCATGTTTGTGAACCACATGAAGCAACAAGTAGATAAATACATGTTTGTAGTGGGTGATATGGTATTTGTTCATTTTCAATCTTACAAGCATACCATTCTGTGAAAGTAGGGCAAGCATAAGCTCCAACCTCATTTCCATGGGCCATGCTTGGTGTGTATGAAGGCTAAAGAGGTGGAATATGCATTGGACATCCCCAACGAGGGAATATTTCATGATGTCTTCTACTTTTTATGCTTAAATAATAAGGTTGGTGATTATGTAGTTACTCATATAAGGATTTCATTGACATACAAGGAAGGAAAGCTAATATTGGAGCTTGAAGATATTTTGGAAGAATAAGTGTGAAACCTCAGTGGATGTCAAATTGTAGTGTACATGATTAAGTGGAAGGGGTTGGATGAGGAGGAAGCAATGTGGGGGGTGGAAACATTTCCAACAAAACATTTGAATTTGGCATCCCTTGCGTGAAGCACACTTCTCAAGGAGCCTTCAACTAAAAAAAAACTCATTTTATCTTTTCTCACTTTAGATTTAATTATGTTTTAGCTCACTTGGTTGAAGTAATACTTTTAGAATAAGTGGTCTTGGGTTCAAATTTTGCTATCTACTTTTTAGGGGACTTTATTATAATGTGCATGTCACTTAAGTTATTTATGTTTCAAGTGCTTTCACTACTAAAATTGTCTACTTTCTAAGTGACTTTATTAAGTGCATGTCATTTAGAACTACACCAAAGGAAGGAAGGTAGTGGAAAGGTAAGAACAAACCAATTTTGGGCTTTCTTTATTTCAACTTTGCAGACAGTTAGTAAGTAACAATCAAGGTCCTCGAAAGATATTTATAACATGATTTCACCATTCATTTTTGTCCATTATTAGTCTCCCTTTCCATCTTTTGCTAGAAATGACAAAATAAGGTAGATTTGCTTTGTCAAGACCTAGGTAATTTCAAGTAATTCATATTGTTATGGAGTGCTAACAAATGAAATAGCTAGGTTAGTAGCTTGTTTCAAACTCGAAGTCTTGAGTGAGATGTGATGTGTGTGTGTGTGTGTGTGTGTGTGTGTGTGTGTGTGTGTGTTTGTGTGTGTGTGTGTGTGTGTGTCATTTCATTCCAAAGTGATCTATTAATCTACTAATAAGTTGTTACATAGCAGTTATATCCATCAATCACTTTATTATCCGCAACAACATAGATATAGATCGTTGATAACCAACTAGATATAGATAGGAAATGCTTAGGATAGGGTTGATGGTTGAGTTCAAACCCCCTCTCTATGAAATTTAGGTTGAGGGACCGATATATAGAAGCCTTGCTATCAAGCTCTGATTATCACTTAATTAAAAAGGCGGGGAAGGGGAGGCATCGAGTATTGAAGGTCAAAAAGAATTTATGTTGGGCACCAAAAGAGAAATGTTAAGTTGTTTATTTTTCTAGTGACTTTATTATTATTATTATTATTGTATTGCAACAAAATTAGTGACTGCAAATATTTCCTTGCTAAGGCCGAAACACATAACTACCATTATAAATGTGTTGGAGTCCTCTCGTAACCTCCCTACTTTAGGCTACATAGGAGTTAGTTAATTAGTGTATGAAACCATCCTCTTTGAATAAGGCCCACTAGATAGTAGTGGATAGTTATTCAATGTAAAATGGTTCATTTTATAAGGCCCACTAAGTAGATGCTACCCATTAGTGACAGGAACACGAGTAGTTAGGGTTTTTTCTATGTAAAAACTATTTATAGAGATAGGAGACTATGGAATATTTGTCTTGTCTTGTGTATTTGGAGACCATATGATCCAAATTGGATCATTATATTATTTTTCATCTATCTCAATTATTTCAAAGTCGAAAACAATTGGAGGAATTAGCTAGCAGGGTCATTTTAATGGTATGTCCCAGTTCGAAAAAATGGAGTTTGAAACCTTCTAGGGCCATTTTGAGGCATCAAACGACACTTTGTGGGGTCAAAATTTTCTCAACTATAGATCATACCCCTTGAAGTTATTCTACACATCAATACCTTTCCAATGGTGCAAAAATCCTATCAATCGGAGCTCATAAGAAAAAGTTATGCCTCCTGCAAGTTGATCTACCGTGTTGACCACCCTTGTATGAGTGGATGCCACGTCAACCCCCATTACTCATGCATATGGGGCTAGCCATGTATGGAATTTCAAAAGATTCTAGAAGTTCCAAAAACTTATCACAATTGAGGGTCGAGGAAGTCAAAACCCTATCCCTAGATGGCTATCAGGAGATTTTAAATACCTGGTCACTAGGAGGAGAAGGGGTTCCATTCTTTAGCATTGTATTTGTTCCATAGTTGTGCAGAGCACCTAGGAGAGGTAGTTTGAGAGAACAAAAAATGAGGAGAGATTATGTAGCAGCCATACAGGCCAYAGTGTCAAAGGAAACTCAACAAAGAGTGCCTCTTTCTTTGTACTTTCATTTGAAGAAAAGAGAGTAGAGAGGCCTCAGCTTCTAGCCAGGTTTTCTCCCATATTGGGTGTCCCAAGGTACATTTTGTTTTTTATTTGTGGATGGTGTATGAGTATTTATTTGTGTTCTATTTTTTTTGCATTTAATCTATTTCACACATTTAAGCAAAAAAAAAACAATAATTAAAGAATCTGGGATCTAAAGGAAATTAACCTTCATAATAAAGATTTAAGTATTTTATTAGATTTGTTGTGATGAACTGTCTATTGGAATATCCACGGAAGTTTCCAAATCATATTGGTATAAGAGCATGTTTCTTTGGGGCATTTGTGGGAATTACAGGGATCTGGGAATCGATTTAAGAAGAAAGTCGCAAAACCCCATCCATGGTCGACGAGTCTATTAATAGAAACTCTCAAGATATAACAGAGGAGGGATTTTTGAGGCCATAAGAGAAAGTCATTGACATATCTCGCAATATGCCCCTCCTCATGGGGGATCTAGCAAGCAAGCTTGAACTATTCGGAGAAGTTGGAGGCTCAAACTCAGAGATCAGATAAGACATAAAACCATGGGATAACAAATACCCAAAAAAGGAGTCGTGGAAAGAAACCGAGAAAGAGAAGTTTAGTTCCAATACCATAAACCCTTAACAATATTTATTCAATATGGAAGAAAAAGTGGACATAAATCCATAGCAAGGTAAGATCAATGCATTAAAATTGAATCATTGTGGACATAAATCCATACCAAGCTGAGATAAATGCATTAAAACCGAATCATTAGTTGCAACAACTAGAAGTTTATTTCAACGTTCACCATATAGATCAACAACAAAAGATATCATTTTCCATAATAAAGTTAGAAGGCCATGCTTTAACCTGGTGGGAAATATATACAGGAACACTTAGGTTGGAGGGTGATCCGCCGGTAACTATGGGTGAGGACTTCAAAACCCTTATCAAGTCTCAATTTTACTCTATCGAGTATATAGAGGACTAATGGATCTGATGGCACTACTTCAGAAAGAAGCAAGGACAAAGGGTATAGGAGTACACCACCAAGTTCAAAAAGATGGCCATCATGTTGGGTATCTCTCCCAATAACCCAAATATACTCCTCAAGTATTTAGGGGGTCTGCATAGTCATCTACGAAATAAAGTCATGTTTTTCAAGCCAAGGACAGTGGATGAGGCATGTGTACATGCATAGTATCTGGAAAACATAGGCCACAAGAAAGGGCAACTAAGTGGTTCCAAGCAGAAAGAGCACCAGGAACCTTCCAAGGAGGGGAAGAAGAAGCAGAAAGGGGGGGAGGATAAGAATATGACGGCCACTACACATAAATACAAGGATCCTACATCAATGGAAACTACATCCATAGTTGAACCCGAAGAACCAAAAGAAGGATGCAAAGAAAAATAATCTTCTAGCCACATATTTGAGCAATCAAGTTGAAATCAACTTTGATGTGGATGAGAAGATTGTTTGCACATCAGTGTAGAAAGAGGTGAATCTGAGTAGCCTTCATCACCAAGGAGAGAAGGAGATGACCAAACTCTTCTACATCAAGATACAGGTTAAGAAGACCATGATAGGTGCCATGTTTGACTTTGGTTCACAAGCTAATCTCATAGCAGTGGATCTAGTCAGTAAGATTGGATTGGAGTTTCATGATCATCCTAGCCCATATCCATTGGGATGGGTAAAAAAGGATACAAAGATCAAGGTAATGAAATAGTATATGATTAAATATGTTTCAGCTGTTGATTTTATTGATGAAGTGGGATTGGATGTAGTACCCCTTGACGTAAGTGGAGTAGTGTTTGGAATCCCCTACATGTATGTGAGGGATGAAATCTTCATACGGAGAGCCAACCAATACTGACTAATCAAGGATGGGAAGTCCTACATCATCGAAGTGCATAAAGATAAGTCAAATATCTCACTAGTAAGTGATAACCAAGCTAAGAATTTGATTAGTTCCAGTCAGAAATATGTTTTTTTTTTCTTAAGAGAAAATCAGATCGGGGATGAGTCGATAAGAGTAAAGGAATCCCTGGAGGTGTGTACTAAAGAGTAGAAACATTAGTTGGAGAAGTTTCTATAGGAATATAGAGGAGTGTTCCAGGAGCCCAAAAGGATACCACCCAAGAGGGAAGTGGAGCACGAAACATGATTATTGCCAGACTCCCCATTGTAGAATATTGGGTTGTATAGACAGTTCATTCTAGAAGCAAATGAAGTGAAGAAGCAATTGCAGTATCTATTGGAGCATGGTGTGATTCAACCAAGTACCTCACTTTGTGGGTCACCTATCATAATTTTCCAAAGAAGGATGGGACTTGGAAAATGTGTATCAACTATAGAGAATTGAATAAGATTATACACTAAAACTTTAGTACCCTCTGCCCAGGATCAATGATCTGTTAGATCAGTTGAAACACGTAAAATATTTCACCAAGTTGGATCTCAAATCACGATACCACCAGGTACACGTGAAGGAAGAAGACACCTGGAAGACTAATTTCAAGACAAGGAAAGTTTTGTATGAATGGTCGGTTATGTCGTTTGGTTTATGGAATGCACCAACTACATTTATGAGACTGATGAATGGTGTATTGTGACCATATTTAGATTCATTTGTTATAGTGTATTTGGATGATATATTGGTTTATAGTGCTACCTAGGAGGAGCACATCTCACATCTCATGTAGGAGTTAGAGACTCTGAAGAAGCACCAACTATTGGCTAACCTCAAGAAATGTGAGTTTGCTAAGTAGTCTTCGGTGTGTTTGGGGTATGCGCTCAGTGGAGGGGAGTTCAAGATAGATTTAGAAAAGATGGAGACCATCATGAAATGTCTCGTTCCTACAAATGTCACTAAAGTTAGAATTTTTTGGGGAAACACGGTACTTGTGGAAGTTCATAGCTTCATTTTCAGTGGTAGCTACACCACTCCACACCATAACAGTGAGTGGTAAAATTTTCTAGTGAGGGAAGAACCAGTAGAAGGATTTTGATGAGATAAAAAGAAAGATCATTCAATCACCAATTCTCGTATTACCAAACTTTTTAAATCAATTTGCAGTGGAGACAGATGCAAGTGGGTATGCCATGGGAGCATTTTTTATGCAAGGAGGAAGACTTGTATGCTATCATTTTGAAATATTTCATGGGGTAGTTCTCAACTACCCAACCTATGACAAGGAACTCTATGCCCTATTTCAATATTTCAAGAAGTGGAAGCACTATGTAATGGGAAAGGATACCATCATCCACACATATCACCAACTGCTACAATATTTGCAGGCCTAGAGTAAGCTACAACAAATTAGACATTACAAGTGGATGGATTTTTTATAGCAATTTTATCTAGTTGTCAAGTATAAGAAGGGCAACCAAAACAGATTGGTAGAAATGATTTCAAGGCCACTGTAACAGCCCTAGTAGAATATATACTTAGGGATTATTAAGTAAAAGATTTATTAGGTAATTAATTTTTCCTACCATGTTAATAACTAAACAAAGATTGATCTAATGATATTAATTAAGTAGTTATTAATTAATTAAAGGTTATAATTTTGATTAATTAATTAATTAATTAACTACCTATTACATTTAATAACATGAGTATTAAATTTAATAGATTAATAAGTTATATTGTTTAAATTAAAAAGGTTACGTACACAGAAAGGGATAACATATTAATTAGGAGAGGATAAAATATTAAAGGAAAGGATAAGGGGCATTAACTAGGAGTAGGTAAGGAAGTAAATGCATGAGGCGGTGAAGGAAGGATATGGAGGCGGAGGAGGTTTACGAAGGGCATTACCATTCTACGGGATTTTGGCGGAGGTTTCTCTTAGATTTGCAAGAGTTGAGTTTTGGAGTCGGATTGGATCAGTACAGGCACCGATTTGCTGGAGGTTTTGGGCACAAGGGCCAGGATATCCATATGATATCCTGGAGCTAGGTAGTTGTTCTAGTTGGCTGGGAGGATAGTAGGTTTGGGCAGTGTTGGTCAGTGCATCAGGCAGCAGGAAGGCAAAAGCAAGGCAACAAGGCGAATTAGCATCAGACCCAGGTAATTTAAATGGTGTATTTGTTTTATTTTGCTATAAAATTTTATTATTTGTTGATAAATGTATATGTGAATGTGCTTAAAATAAGGAATATTTGAATTTTATTGTTTTGCTCAATTAAAAGAAATCAGTGAATTTTCTGAAATCAATACTGTTACAATTTATGTAATTATTTGACATAAAATCTATTCGGCCCCTACATATGGTATCAGAGCCTTTGTTTGAAATCTGGGCCAAAACTCCAAACTCTAACTCCAGCTAGGCCTAACCTGCAAACCAAACACAGAAATTTTAAAAACAAATATAAAAAAAAATAAATGCAATACAAATTGAAAATGTAAAAACAAATTACCAAAGTAAAACATACAACTAGGGTTGTTACAACTTTCCAACAAGTCAATGCAGTTATACTTTGACTATGTCTTGATATACATTTTTAAACAGCACTGAGAATGAAGGCTTTGGACAGCAGTTTTAAAGTGAAGCGTTTTGGCACCATTTAAATCCGGATTCAGTTCCTATAACTCTGTAATACTCCAAAGCCCCTATAAACATATGAGAACACCTCTCAAGCTCCTAGAATATCATTATGCTTATATATGCCATTTCACCCAGGCA
>SNQJ01S0010804.1:20562-33655 GCA_010110895.2 Picea sitchensis | reverse complement strand
TCTCAAAAAATAAAATAATATCCCTAGCACCACATAAAGGAGGGATATTTTGAATTTCTCCATCAAAGTAGCCCCATATTGTAGATTTATCTATGGGTACCTCTGAAATATGCCTCGACTTTTTAACTTCAACAACTTTCTCAAGCCCTTTGAAAATAGAATGGATTTGAATAATGCATTGGAATGAGAGAATATATTTGTCACTAAATAGAGATGAATTTCTAACAAGCCAAATTCCCCAAGCAACCACCAATGGAAATGCTCTAAGTGGTTTTTAGCACATTTTCTTAAAACCACTTTTTAAAACAATTTCCATATGACTCACAAACCCCTCCAATACCATCAAAATAGATTTTCCATATGGACAAGTCACCAATGAATGATTATAGTCTCATCATCTTGCTTGCAAAGTACACATCTCTGAGGACCTTGCCTAGCTCTTTTTTTAGGACATCATTGGTCATCACCTTATTCCTTAAAACCATACACATGAAATTTTTGGTCTTAATTGGAGTTTTAATTTTCCATATTGGTTTTCACTACAAGGACTAGCCATTTTGAATCTCATTAGCAGAGTCCAAACATTGTTTTGTACCCAAGGTTAGCGACATATGTGCCTAGTAAGGGATTTTTTTTACCATGCCAATGAATCTAGTTATTCTTGAATTCTTAGATGTCCTCTTACTAAATATTCCACATATTGATTCCACTGAGAAACATTGTTTCCTTCTATATCCACCCTGTTAGCTCTCAAACACCCCTAATGCCAAATATCTATGTTCCTAGGATCTACCACTTGAGATAGCTCGTAAATATCTCTATCATGACTTATGTTTATAATTCCATCTAACAGTATAAATGATTTTCCTAATCCCACCCATGGACCAACCCCTAATATCATCTGCTTCTGATTCTGAATCGTCCATACTAAACATTTGCCTACAAGTAGAAATTTTTGTACTAGTTTCTTCTAGAGTATTGAGACATTATTAAAATGTTTGATTTCCTTTCTTATCCAATCAATCATAGAAATATATTCAATATCATTTTGAAAAATGACTTTATTCTAGATTTTTTCCTCAAATATTATCCTCCATACACTTTTTTCATCTAAGGCTCCCCCCCTACAAAAAAATATTTCTTAACCCCTATCCACCTTCTACCTTTGGTTTTGACAAACGTGTCGATTTAAACCATGATATACCATCCTTTTCCTTATTTCCAATCCATAAACATTTGAACACCTTCCTCCTATTTTTTTCAAGTACACCTACTAGAATATAAGCCAAAGTATGCCAATATACAAGGATCGCTTAAAATATTGATTTAATTAGAGTTAGTCTCCATCCCAAGGATAACCATATATTGCACCACAAACTCGCCCTTTTATCAATTTTATCAACGAGAAAATTCTGATCTTTAATCCCATATACATTTGGTTTTAATAAAAGCTCCAAGTATCTAATCCCTACATGTAGATCTATTTTCTAGAAAGGTAAAACATGTTGGATCATTATTTCACATTCCTCCTCTAATCTGTTGAAGGCATTGAATATTTTAACATGTTCACTTCTGTTCCCATGGATACACAATAAGTTCCTAAAATATATTTTAGTCTATTGGCATCCTTTAGGGATGCATCACTAAACAACAATATGTCATCAAGAAACAATAAATAACTCAACACTATGGTTCTATCTATTTTTATCCGTTTAATTGATCAAGTTCTCCTTACTTCTAGAAATAATCTACCGAAACCTTTTGCAACGAGGAGGAATAACATATGGGATAATGGCTACCTCAGTCGTCTAGAAGGAGTGAATTTTTTGAAGTTAAATCGTTAGTCAGAACAATAAAGGATATTGAGGTAATGCATCCCATTATCTAGTTTACCACTCAAAAACCTATATTCATTAACATGAGTCTTTTGTACATACAAATTGTTCTATCATATGCCTTAGATAGATTCGATTTGATGACCAATGATGGAATATTATTTGTTCTCGTAAGCTACACTAATGGTATCATAGATCTATCTCATATTGAGGAAACCAATTTCTTCCTGTGAAAAAGAATTAGGGAATATTTTTTCATCCTTGAAGCTACCACTTTTGCAATGATTATATACAAATAGTTGCACAATGATATTGGCTTGAATTCATCATAAGTTTGAGAATTGTCTTTTGGGAATAAGACATATGAATATAGAATTGATAGCCATATGGATCTATCTAGAGGTTTTTGTGGCCACTACTTTCAATAGGTCCTCCTCAATCCCATAGAAGCCAAGAAAAAACACCATTGTTGATCCAGGTGGATATTGGTGGCCACCCACTTGTTCCAAATTCTATCTGGCTCATCTGGAAATTTTTTAGTTCAAAACGTTTCTCTATAATGGGGACATTTATTTGTAGTTGTGAGTTTTGCACTGACGAAGTTGTCCTGAAGCCCTACACAACATCCAAGTGGATATTGGTGGCCGACCACCTATTCCAAATGACTTGTTTTTAAAGTTTTCATGTTAGTACATCTTTCTGTACTTCCAGGGCCGTTTTGGGGCTCTAAACAGATTTTTCTTGGATTTCCATAGTCAAACTGTAGATAGAGTCAAATTTTGATAGCATAATGAGTAGTTCTCGAAAATACCTTTCCAACGGGCTGTCACATGCCTAAAACTTATATCGTATGCAAAAGTTATGACCACGAGAAGTTAATGTACTAACTTACTCCAATGGGGCCCACATGAATTTTGGCGCTTCATTTCCTAGGGTTAGGGTTTTGGATGTCTAGGGTTTTGGCATTCATGTTTGGCACAAAAAGGCCTTCAGAACCTCATTGTAATCATTTTTGGTGAATGAGCATAGCCATCACATCTCTTCTCAGAGATAAAGCTGCCACCATTGTAGCGAGTCTTGCACTCTATATTTTTACAGTCTTTGTACATTTATTTCATTAATAGAAATCATGCATTGTTGTATTTCTCTGTTTCTAGCAATTTTTATGTGTATTTCATTGTAACTTCTCAGCTTTCATTTCATTCCAAAAATAATCCGGATCAATCGCATTAGAATAGGCTGCTCTTGATCATTTTTCAGTGCATGTCCCCGATGAGGTCCGAGTATATAAAGTTGGGTCTCGAGCTTGTATTTCTTGAGGAAAATCTCTCTCACATGCCCAAGAAACCCTCTATGGAAGCATAAAAGAAAAATGATGGAGAAAAAGATTCTATTAACCTATTGCTTGAGCAATCTCTCACGCGACAGAGAGACAAAATGATGGAGAATTTTTCCAACATTCTTCAACGCCTACCAATAGAAACATGCACATATTCATCAAGCGACCACTTTGGAGGAATCTCTCCCTTCAAGGTACAAGTTAATTTTGATATTCCCGTAATTGAAGGTTAGATAGATGCAGATGCCTTAGAAAAATGGTTGAATATGCTAGAAGGTTAGTTATCTGTTCATAATTTTTCCGACAGTGAAAAGATCACCTTCGCACTCCTCAAGGCTCTCCCCCATGTCAAACATTGGTGGGAAACTTACTGGGAGAAAAGTACCATAGAGGAATCTAGAATATATGGGGTCGATCCCACTTGGGATTTTTTTGTGGATGTGGTCAAGGAACAATACTACCCTGTTGATAACTATGAAGACTAGTACATGAGATGGTTCACACTTCGGAAAGAGAAAACCCAAACAATGTCGGAGTTCACAAATAATTTCCATACCCTGTGGAACAAGATGGGTATCAAATAATCTTAGTGACATCTGGTTCTGAAATACCGTGGGGCTCTACATAGGTACATCCAAACCAAAATGGATTTCCTAAACATCTCATCATTGGGAGTTGCCTATCGATATGCTGTTAAAATCAAGCAGAAATTTAGGCACTAGATCAAATGGGAGTTCAAGTATGTAAATCCAAAACAACCAAAGCATGGTAAAGGAGTCCCTAACCAACAGCCTCCCAAAAACTAGTCCAAGACATAGGAAAATAAGGGTAAAGGAAAGACAAAGAATGACACTGGAAAGTGGTGTGACTTGCACAAAATCCCCTAGCACAACACCAATGAATGTCGCTCGAAACAGTCATTGGTGGCTGAGGTCAAAGACAAGGAGTTGAACCCTAATTCAAAATTTAATCCAGAAAATATTGAAAACAGACAAATCATCGACAGAGACCCTACTTCTATTGTCGCAACCGCAACAATTCAATTAGAAGAACCAGTAGATCCTGAAGAGGGGGAGTGCATCTTCCATTCATAGATGTGGGTGAAGGGGACCCCATTGCATTTCATTGTTGATAGAGACAACCATAAGAACCTCATCTCATATGAGTTTCAAACAGTTGGGGTTGTCGACAACACCACACCCACAACCATACAACATCGGGTGGCTTCACCAGGGATGAGATCTCCGTGTCAACCAACAATGTCGCTTGTCCTATGGAATTCATCCCTTCAAGGATGAGGTAGTGTGTGATGTTTCCTCTCTTGATGTCTGTGATGTTGTTTTAGGCCAACCATATATGTGGAAACATCATGTTGTTTATGATTCTCGACCCCGTAGTGTGATTATTACTCTGGGGGTCATCTCTACAAGATACCAAAGGACAATCTCAAGCATGTATCTCTTGAGGACAATCTCTCTCACATTCCCAAGAAACCCTCTATGGTGGCAGAAAAGAAAAACAATGGAGTAGAAGATTTTATTAACCTATTGCTTGAGCAAGCTCTTGCGCCACAGAGGGATGAAATGATAGGTAATTTTCCCACATCCTTTAACGCTTTCCTATAGAAACATGCACATATTCATAACGAAAGCACTTTGGATGAACCTCTCCCTTCAAGGTACAAGTTAATTTTGATATTCCCATATTTGAAGGTTAGATAGATGCAGATGCCTTAGAAAAATTGTTGAATATGCTAGAAGGTTATTTCTTTGTTCACAATTTTTTCGATAGGGAAAATATCACCTTCACACTCCTCAAGGCTCTCCCCCATGTCAAAAATTGGTAGGAAACTTACTAGGAGAAAAGTTCCACAGATGAATCTGGAATATATGGGGCCAATCCCAATTGGGAGTTTTTTGTGGATGTGGTCAAGGAACAACACTACCCTGTTGATAACTATGAAGACCAGAACATGATATGGACCACATTGTGTCAAGAGAAGAGCTAAACAGTGTTGGAGTTCACAAATACTTTCCATACCTTGTGCACCGAGATGGGTATCAAAGACTCCAAGTGACATCTAGTTCTGAAATACCGTGGGGATCTACATAGGTACATTCAAACCAAAATAAATTTCTTAAACATCTCATCATTGGGAGTTTCCTATCGATATGTTGTCAAAATCGAGCAGAAATTTAGGCACAAGAACAAATGGGAGTTCGGGTCTGCATGCAACAACCAAAGCATGGTAAAGACGACCCTAACTAACAACCTCTCGACAACGAGTCTAAGACATAGGAAAATAAGTGTAAAGGAAAGACGAAGAATGACATTGGGAAGTGGTGCGCCTTCCACAAAATCCCCTGTCACAACACTGATGAATGTCGCTCGAAACAACCATTGGTGGCCGAGGTCAAAGAAAAGGAGCCAAATCCTGATTCAGAATCTGATCCAGAAAATATTGAAATTGGAAAGATCATCGACGCAGACCCTACTGCTACGGTCGCGACTGCAACAATTCAACTAGAAGAACCAGTAGATCCTAAAGAGGGGGAGTGCCTCTTCCATTCACAGATGTGGGTGAAGGGGACCCCGTTACATTTCATTATTGATAGAGACAACAAGAAAACCTCATCTCATCTTAGGTTGTCAAACAGTTGGGGTTGTCGACAACACCATAGCCGCAACTATACAACATCAGGTGGCTTCAACAAGGACGATATCTTTGTGTGATCCAGCAGTGCCACCTATCCTATGGAATTCAACCCTTCAAGGATGAGGTAGTGTGTGATGTTTCTCCTCTTGATGTCTATGATTTTGTTTTGGGCCAACCATATATGTAGAAACATCATGCTGCTTATGAGTCTTGACCTCGTAGTGTCATTAATACTCTGTGGGGTCATATCTATAGGATACTAGAGGTATTTTTGACTAGTGTTCCACCAAAACAGTGCCATAAGGTAATCTCTCATACTGGAAAATTCATCCTCTTCATAGTCTGTTCAAAGGATGCACATAAGGCCACTACAACCACTGTAGCCTCAACACCTTCTATCCAACAAAAGAAAATATTAGAAGAGAAAGAATATATTGTTTATTCACCTACAATGGTGCCTACATAGTGTCCTATCAAGCCTAGAGACAACAAGTTGGTGGACCAGATTCAACCCTGCCAACAACCAGTTCATGACAACCTTCCATAGACCAAGCAACACAAATTCTCCAACAAGGCACACAACTCACCTAGATTCAAATTCAAAAAAATATTTCCCCTCCTCCATGGGAACTCAACGCAATGGAGAACATTGCCTTAGGGGGGAAAATTGATCCAGGTGGATATTGGTGGCCACCCAACTGTTCCAAATTCCAACTGGATCATCTGGACAATTTTTAGTTCAACACATTTCTCTGTAATGGGGACATTTATTTGTAATTGTGGGTTTTGCACTTATGGGGTTGTCTTGAAGCCCTAAAAAACATCTAGGTGGATATTGGTGGCCACCCACCTATTCCAATTAACTTATTTTGAAATTTTTCATGTTAGTACATCTTTTTGTACTTCCAAGGCCGTTTTGGGGATATAAACAATGTTTTCTTGGGTTTCCATAGTCAAACTATATAACAACTTATATTTTGATGCAATAGTATGTATATCTTTAAAATACCTTTCCAATGGGATATCAAACGCCTAAAACGAAGATCGTATGCAAAATTTACGACCCCGAGAAGTTAATGTACTAACTTACCACAACAGGGCCCACATGAGTTTTGGTGCTTCATCTCTTAGGGTTAGGGTTTTGGATGTCTAGGGTTTTGGCATTCATGTTTATCATAAAAAGGCCTTCAAAGCTTCATTGTAATCATATTCTGGCGAATGAGCGTAGTTGTCAAATCTCTTCTTAGAGATAAAGCTGCCACCATTGTAGCGAGTCTTGCACTCTGTATTTTTACAGTCTCTATACATTTATTTCATTAACAAAAATCATGTATTTTTGTATTTCTCTATTTCTGGCAATTTTTATGTGTATTTCATTGTAATATCTATGCTTTCATTCTCTTATGAAAATAATCTGGATCAGTGGTATCAGAGAATGATGCTCTTAATCATTTTTCAGTGCATGTCCCCGACGAGGTCCATGTATAGAAAGTTGGGTATCGATATTGTCTCTCTTGAGGAAAATCGCTCCCGCACGCCCAAGAAACCATCTATGGTGACATGAAAGAAAAAATATGGAGTAGAATATTCTATTAACTTGTTGCTTGAGAAATCTCTCACGGGACAGAGGGACGAAATGATGGTGAATTTTTCCCACATCCTTCAATGCCTATCATTGGCAACATGCACATCTTCATCAAGTGACCAATTTGGAGGAACCTCTCCCTTCAAGGTACACGTTAATTTTTATATTCTCGTATTTGAAGGCCAGATAGATGCGTATGCCTTAGAAAAATGGTTGAATCTGTTAGAAGGTTATTTCTCTGTTCACAATTTTTCCGACAGGGAAAAGATCACCTTCGTACTCCTCAAGGCTCTCCCCCATGTCAAACATTGGTGGGAAACTTACTGGGAGAAAATTCCACATAGGAATATGGAATATATGGGGTTGATCCCACTTGGGCTTTTTGTGTGGATGTGGTTAAGGAACAATAATACCCTATTGATAACTATGAATACCAATACATGAGATGGACCACACTATAGCAAGAGAAAAGCTAAACAATGTCAGAGTTCACAAATACTTTCCATACCTTGTGCACCAAGCTGGGTATCAAATATTTTGAACACAATATAGTTCTGAAATACCATGGGATCTACATAGGTACATCCAAACCGAAATGGATTTCCTAAACATCTCATCATTGGGAGCTTCCTATCGATATGCTGTCAAAATCGAGCATAAATTTAGGCACTAGAACAAATAGGACTTAAGGTCTTCAAATATGCAACAACCAAATCATGGTAAAGATGGACCTAACCAACAACCTCCTTGATTTAGGTGGATATCAATGGCCACCCACCTTTTCCAACTGGATCAAAACAATTTTCTGGCAATTTTGGTAATTTACTATTTTTTACAGTTTTTAACTTCCGGAGCCATTTTGAGGGCCTAAATGAAGTTTTTTCGGGATAGATCTTCTCAATGATAGAAAAAGCCTCGATTGATTCCCCAAAATGAATCTCCTTGATGATACCTTTCCAACAAGCTATCGGGCACCCCAAATGGAGACCGTATGCCAAAGTTACGCCCTCGGGAAGTTGATACACCAAACTACCCAAAACGAAGTCCACAAAACTGTTGGCTTTTCATCTTCCAGGGTTAGGGTTTTGGATTTTATTTATTATGAAAAGGCCTTTGGAGCCTCATTTTAAAATCATATTCTTACAAATGCGAGTAGCGGGCACATCTCTTCTCAGAGATAAGCTGTCACCATTCTAGCGAGTCTTTCACTCTGTATTTTTACAATATTTGTACATTGTTGCTCATTAATAGATAAATGTGTATTATTGTATCTTTGTGTTTATGGTTGCATCTCTAATACATTTTTGTTATATTATTGGACATCTAATATATCTCTGTACATTGATTTATTATATCTCCACTCTCATTTTGTGCCGAAAATAATCCGGATCACTCCTGACAACTAGTCCAAGACACATGAAAAAAAGGGTAAAGGAAAGACGAAGAATGACACTGGGAAGTGGTGCGACTTCCACAAAATCCCCTGGCACAACAATGATGAATGTATCTCAAAACATTCATTGGTGGTCAAGGTCAAAGACAAGGAGACGAACCCCGATTCAGAATCCGACCCAAAAAATATTGAAAATGGATAGATCATTGACGCACACCCTAATTCTACTATCGCGATTGCAACAATTCAACCAGAAGAACCAGTAGATCATGAAGAGGGGGATCACCTCTTCCATTCACATATGTGGGTTAAGGGGACCCCATTGCATTTCATTTTTTATAACGACAACCAGACGAACCTCATCTTAGCTGAGGTCGTCAAACAATTGGGGTTGTCGACAACACCACACTCATAGCCATACAACATCAGGTGGATTGACCAGGGATGAGATCTTCGTGTCAGCCAGTAGTGTCGCATGTACTATTGCATTCAACCCTTCAAGGATGAGGTAGTGTGTGATGTTTCCCCTCTTGATGTTGTTTTGGGTCAACCATATATGCGAAAACATCATGTTTTTTATGAGTCTCGACCCCGTAATGTCATTATTAATCTGGGGGGTCTGCCCTACAGGATACCAAAGGTAGTTCTGATTACTTTTCAACCAAAACAATGCCGTAAGGTAATCTCTCATACTAGAAAATTCATCGTCTTCACAGTCTATTCAAAGGATGCACAAAATGCCACTATAATCACTTTAGCCTCAACACCTTCTATACAACAGAAGCAGATTGCAGAAGAGAAAAATTATATTGTTTCATCACCTACAATGGTGCCTACACAGTGCCTCTTCAATCCTAGAGATAACATGTTGGTTGAACAAATTCAATCCCACTAGCAACCAGTTCATGATAGGCTTACACAGACCAAGCAACACAACTTCTCCAATAAGGCACACAAATCACCAAGATTTAGATTCATAAAACCCTTTCCCCTCTTCTCCGGGCACTCAACGCAATGGAGACCATTTCTTCCTAAGGGGGGAGGATTGATACAAGTGGATATTGGTGGCCACCCACCTGTTCCAAATTCCAACTGGATCCACTGGACAGTTTTCAGTTCAATTTGTTTCTTTGTAATGGGGACATTTATTTGTAATAATGGGTTCTACACTTACAAGGCTGTCCTGAATCCCTACATAACATCCAGGTGGATATTGGTGGCCACCCACCTATTCCAACTAGCTTATTTTGAAATTTTTCATGTTAGTGCCTCTTTCTGTACTTCTAGAGCCGTTTTGGGGCTCTAAACAACTTTTTCTTGGCTTGCCACAATCAAACTATAAAAGGAGTCAGAGTTTGATGGTATAATGCGTATTTCTCAAAAATACCTTTCCAATGGGCTATCACACGCTTAAAACGAATATCATATGGAAATGTTACGACCCCGAGAAGTTAATGTATTGACTTACACCAACAAGGCCCACATGAATTTTGGCACTTCATCTCCTAGGGTTAGGGTTTTTGATGTCTAGGGTTTTGACATTCATGTTTATCATAAAAAGGCCTTCAGAGCCTCATTGTAATCATGTTTTGGAGAATGAGAGTATCTGTCACATCTCTTCTTAGAGATAAATCTACCACCATTCTAGTGAGTCTTTCACTCTGTATTTTTACAGTCTCTATACATTTCTTTCATTAATAGAAATCATGTATTGTTGTATTTCTCTTTTTATGGCTATTTTTATGTGTATTTCATTTCATTCTGAAAATAATCTGGATCAGTGGTATTAGAGCAGGTTGCTCTTCATCTTTTTTCAGTGCATGTACCTGACGAGGTATGAGTATAGAAAGTTGGGTGTCAAGCTTGTATTTCTTGAGGAAAATCGCTCTCTAACGCCCAAGAAACCCTCTATGGTGGCAAAAAAAACAACAACGTATCATAAGATTCTATTAACTTGTTTCTTGAGAAAGATCTCATGTGACAAAGGGACAGAATGATGGAGAATTTTTCCCACATCCTTCAATGCCCGTTGATAGCAACATGAACATATTCTTCAAGCAACCACTTTGGAGGAACCTCTCCCTTCAAGGTACAAGTTAATTTTGATATTCCCGTATTTGAAGGTCAAATAGATGCAAATGCCTTAGAAAAATGGTTGAATCTGCTAGAAGGTTATTTCTCTGTTCACAATTTTTCCGAGAGAGAAAATATCACCTTCACACTCCTCAAGGCTCTCCCCCAGGTCAAACATTGGTGGGAAAATTACTGGGAGAAAAGTTCCATGAAGGAATCTAGAATATATTGGGCCAAGCCCACTTGGTATTTTTTTGTGGATGAGACCAAGGAACAATACTACCTTGTTGACAACTATGAAGACCGGTACATGAGATGGACCACATTGTGGAAAGAGAAGAGCCAAACATTGCCAGAGTCACAAATACTTTCCATACCTTGCACACCAACTTGGGTATCAAATACTCCGAGTGACATCGGGTTCTGAAATACCTTGGGGCTATACATAGGTACATACAAACTGAAATGGATTTCCTAAACATCTTATCATTGGGAGATGCTAATAGATATGTTGTCAAAATCGAGCACAAATTTAGGCACCAGAACAAATGGGAGTTCGGGTCTGCAAATATGAAACACCCAAAGCATGGTAAATTTGACCCTAACCAACAGCCTCCCAAAAAATAGTCCAAGACACAAGAAAATAAGGGTAAAGGAAAGATGAATAATGATACTGGGAAGTGGTGCGACTTCTAAAAAATTCCCTGGCACAACACTGACGAATGTTGCTTGAAACAATCATTGGTGGCCGAGGTTAAAGACAAGGAGTTGAACCTTGATTCAGAATCTAATCCAGAAAATTTTGAAAATGAATAGATCATCGACGTAGACCCTACTTCTATTATCCTGACAACAACAATTCAACCAGAAGAACCAGTAGATCCTGAAGAGGGGGAGCACCTCTTCCATTCACAGATGTGGGTGAAGGGGACCCCATTGCTTTTCATTGTTGATAACGACAGCTAGAAGAACCTCATCTTAGATGAGTTCGTCAAATAGTTGGGGTTGTTGACAATACCACACTCACAACCATACAACATTGGGTGGCTTCACCAGGGATGAGATCTCCATGTCAACCAACAATGTCGCATGTCCTATGGCATTCAAACCCTACAGAATGAGGTAGTGTGTGATGTTTCCCCTCTTGATGTTTGTGATGTTGTTTTGGGATAGCCATATATGTGGAAACATCATGTTTTTTATGACTCTCGACCCCGTAGTGTCATTATTACTATGGGGGGTAACCTCTATAGGATACAAGAGGTAGTTCTGACTACTGTTCCACCAAAATAGTGCCGCAAGGTAATCTCTCATACTGCAAAATTCATCCTCTTCACAGTCTGTTCAAAGTATTCATACAAGGCCACTACAACCATGAAAACTTCGATGCCTTCTATCCAACATAAGTATATTGGAGAAGAGAAAGAAGATATTGTTTCTTCACCTACAATGGTGCCCCGTCAAACCCAAAGATAACAGGTTGGTGGAATGGATTCAACCCCTCTAGAAACCGGTTCATGACAACCTTCCATAGACCAAGCGATGCAACTTATCCAAAAGGCATTCAACTCACCAAGATTGAGATTTCAAAAATGATTTCCCCTCTTCACCGGGAACTCAACTCAATGGATACCATTGCTTCCTAAGGGTGGAGGATTGATCCAAGTGGATATTGGTGGCCACCCACCTGTTCCAAATTCCAACTAGATCATCTGTACAGTTTTCATTTCAACACGTTTCTCTATAATGGGGACATTTATTTGTAATTATGGGTTCTTCACTTACGGAGCTGTCCTAAATCCCTATACAACATCCAAGTGGATATTGGTGGTCGCCCACCTATTCCAATTGGATTATTTTGAAAGTTTTCATGTTAGTACATCTTTCTATACTTCCAGGGCCATTTTGTTGCTCTAAACAGTGTTTTCTTGACTTGCCACAGTCAAAATGTAGATAACGTCAGATTTTGACAACATAATGTGTAGTTCTCGAAAGTACCTTTCCAACAGTCTATCACACGCCTAAAACGAAGATCGTATGCAAAAGTTAGGACCCCGTGAAGTTAATGTACTAACTTACCCCAACATGGCCCACATGAATTTTGGCACTTCATCTCCTAGGGTTAGGGTTTTGGATGTCTAGGGTTTTGGCATTCATGTTTATCATAAAAAGGCCTTCAGAGCCTCATTGTAATCATCTTCTGGAAAATGAG
>SNQJ01S0010803.1:225738-242794 GCA_010110895.2 Picea sitchensis | reverse complement strand
TGTGTGTGTGTGTGTGTGTGTGTGTGTGTGTGTGTGTATACGCATATTGTATTAATTTAGATCTCAAGTCTGCTTTTGGGAGATCTATGTCCTTATTCATCCCCAGGAATACCCAAAATAGACCTCCCCACAGAGATACCCTTCTTGGAGATCTTACCAATAACCTGGAAAAGGATTTGAAGGCGCAAGTATTAGTAACCCTTTACGAGGAAAAATAATCCTCTTGAAATCCTGAAATAGCAACATAGGGATAGGTTTCGATCGATGCACGAGATCTCGTTGGAAGATTTGTGGTCATTCATGACTGTTAGGTTGGAGGAAGAAACAAGGACGTTACATGCCTTACCCCTTTTCCTTTATCTTTGTGAGTAGTGAAGATATCAGGACCGTAGATCCCCAAGGTCTGTGAGAGTATCTGGACCATTGGTTTTTCCACGTCCACGGAGCAGTGGGAGAGTGCACAGAATGGGACAATCTGAACCGTCAGATCTTAGTTAGAAAACCCGACAGCTGATGGATCTATCAGGGGATACATGAGGGTTAAGCCCTCGTGAACAAGGACAAAAGTCCTGAAAGAAGAGTCGGTATCAGGTTTTCGAATTTCGAGAATTCAAGAGTCTTGATGAAAAGAGATCGGGACAATCCATGGTGGAAATCCTGAAATAGATCTGGTCTGTCCGATTAAGGGAGGCCACGTGTCATGAGATCCTTTCGGAGGATCCAAGGTCGGTAACAACCGTTAGATGTGGGGAATGAACGTGGACGATAGTACCATGACCCCTCTCCACCTTTGCAAGCAATGCACGAACGTGATCCTCTCGAAGGTTCCAAGGTCTATAATGACCATTAGATTTGAGGAAGAGATGCAAACCTTAATGCCACGACCCTTTTTACCCTTACAAGAGATAAAGGAATCGAGACCGTAGATCCCCATGGTCCATGGAAGTACCTGGACCGTCCATCTATAGAGTACACATGGCTGCTGGTAAGTGCTTTGGCATTTCGGCACCCGGGAAACCAAAGGGCAAGAACCCTTGTCTTCGTGAGTCACAAAATCATGATCACCGAAACCCCGAAATGGTGTGAGGTGTGAATGAGATTAAGGAAATCCAGGATTTGATTGTGACCGTTGATCATCCCAAAAAGACCCTGACCAATGATCTTGGCTAAAGGTCGTCGTCTTCCATCGGAGGGACACGTGGCTTCCGGTCGACGTTTCGGAATTTCGGCATCCGGGAAACCAAAGGGAAAGAAACATTGCCTTCGCAAATCGCAAAATCCCAACACCCAAACTTCCGACATTCTTGGTAATATAAAAGAGAAGTCCCAAAGGAATATAGACCGTCCATCAAAGGAGACATGTGGTGAGCGGTTATAGTTCAGGGAAAAGTCCCAAAATCCTGTGGACCATTGGATCCACACTCTTAAGAGCCGTCGATCTCTTACACGAATTCCCATAACGAAATTCGAAGATTTGAATGAAAAAGAATCTTGGAGTCATTGCATTTCGAACTCCCAAATATGGAAACCCTGGAAGGATCCATACTGTTGAATTAGGGGAGGCTTATGGTCGTCGATCTCCCTTTGGAGGGAAACTTTGGAGACCTCATAATTTTCGGGGATTTGGGTGGGGAAAGGTAGAAGTCATGCATCGAAATTCCTCGAATCGCAAAAACCCGATAAGCACTTGGTTGGATTAAGCGTGTGGACATGGAGTAGGGTCACATGGACAAGACCCCAAGTGGGAAACTTGCCACTCGCTAGCAGTATCAGGGTTCGACATTCCACTGTTTTCGAGCTTCGGGATTTGCAGAGTCAAAAGACTCGACGTTCTAGTAGCACTGGGTTACGAAGTGCGAAGTGACATCGTACTAGTTCAGCCCATAGTCATGACCCACTACCACATGGAGGTGAACACATGAGGAAATAGCTAACTCTAGGCCCCCGTGAGTATTTTGGGGATTTTGATCCTCGAAGAATCGACGAAAAATTTGATTTTCGTAATGGGTGTGTTACAAGGGCAAAGAGAGAAATCCAATGGAATAGTTCTAAAATAATGGTGCCAACAAGATCCAAACTCATTTTTTTTTTATCCTGCAGAGTTATAGTTCGATATGAAGAATACTGTAGTAATGAAATTCCCAAATGATTAATAGGAATAAATGTGTAGTAATTTTGCAACTCGAATGCAAGAGACACAATTGTGCCGCAATAGATATTGTATGTTCTTTTTTTGTTTCCATCCCAAGAGTTAGGTATTCAATGGTTCTACAGACAATGGTTTTCCTTGTGCTATAGCTCTCTGATATATGTGTGGGGTCCAACAATAGTACTCAGCCCAATATCTCAGGGAACCAACTAAGGAGGCTAGACCGTGCCCTTAGTCGTACTACCCGACTACCCAGGTATTAGAGAGTATCTTCCCAAGTGTTGTTCTTGGTGGAATTATAGCATTCAGGTGGCCGATCGGTTTATCTATGGAGGGCTTAAGGAGATCTAGGTCAATCTGTATACAGGTATTGTCTAATGCGCTACCACTCAAAGGGGTACCAACAAGGGTTACAAGGGTGGCCAAAAAATTTGTTCTTAAGTACCACTTGAATTTCATGCGTGTATGAATCCCTGATTGTGAGTTTATGCGTGTAACGAAAGATCTTTGTAGCTTAAAGACGTCGAAATACGTCTCTACCCTGAAAAAATAAATTAACCCACAATTTTTTGTAGAGGAAGGTGCTTTGATACCAATTGTAATATTCCAGATATAAAAAGTATGCAAAATAGAAATAAATAGATATAAGTGGAAAATGAACAACAATATAACCAGAACAATATCACAATAATACCAAAATGATACCAAAATAACACCAGAAATAACACTTTGATTACTGAGAGAAATGTTCACTTTCCTCTTCGAGGGGGAAACCTCTAGCAAAGCAGAGCCCTATTAAAATAATATCCAAGACAAAAGTTATTATACCCTCGACTCCTATTTATACTAAATATGTATATCAAAATAACCATCTAGAGGAAGATCCTTCTAGAAGCGAAAGATTCTATTAGGTCTTCTTACATTGGACTTATTCTTCCTTATTGCTGGGCCTTATTAATATTGACCTTTATTACATGGAAATATATTAGTCTACCTACGTGAGGGTTTAGGACCCTAACATATTCAATTTACTCCAAGAAGATATGTCTCTTCTAAGTCATCATATCATGCATTACATACAATGAGAACTGAAGGTTCTGACACTCCCATTTTTCAATAGCCATCCATTCTAAGACTCATCCAATTCCCTTTATGCTATGTTCATGTCTCTAACTAGTCTTCTCAGAACAACCAACATGGTGAAGTATTTTTAAACTTTCCATCTACATCTTCTTTTCCATATCCAAATTTTGAAGACACAGATCCACCCATTTATACTCATGAACCCATCTGGATGGAACCACCTTTGATTCTTCCAAGACAATTCCCTATATGCCTTAATATGGTCAATACCCAACCTCAACTATGCTCTCCTATACATAAAAACCATAATCCCAGAAGTGATTACCCTCCAACCTCGATCTGAAAAGAAAGTTGTCCTCATCCAAAGTGTTCTAATACAATAGACATAGATTTTCCACATGAAATCCATCTCTTAATGATGCATCATATTCTTGAGCTAGAAACAGATGATCCTAGAATCAAAGAAATATTTAGGTACTGTAGACCACCAGGAACTCCAATATATGGATTAGGGTATATTGAAAAAACAGATGCAATAATTCTGTCCTACTAATTTGAAAATCCATTACTCATGGGACTACAAAAACCATCAGTCCCAGAGATGCACAAATTATTTTCCCTTATGAATGGATGTCCTAGAAGAAGAGTAAACATAGACCGGATTAAGAGAATGTTAAATTTGGATATCTTTACTCATCCCCGATCCAAAAGAATTTAATTCCACTACTTCTACAAAACTAAAAAACAAATTATTTGAGAAATGGAAAACATATATGCCAATAAATTATTTGTGGATATCCTTTTATAAATGGTACATACTTTCCCAAAAGGAAGCAATTCAAATGATGTTTGACAAAGAAAGTTCTAGTACCAAACACAAATGGAAAGCCTTAGATGAAAAAATAATTGAGACAAATTTTCCTTTTCCCCATTTTAAAGGAATCATTCAAGGAGAAGAGGAAAAACAAACTAAGGCTACTCCCTTCATGATTCACAAGAATCTCAGCAAACAAATTTAGAGCAAAGACTCCAAAGTGTGTTTGAACACTTAAATTGGAAAAATACTTCTCTAAGAGGGATGGAAACACATACTTTTGTAACCAATGACTATGCTAGAAAGAAACAAATAGATCAACTTCAAGTCTCTGCAAATCAAGTTGCTTCCAGTATAAACTTTGTCAATTCCCAAGTCTCTAAAATCAAAAACACTTTAGAAAGTTAAAAAGATTCCTCAAAAAGAGACCATGAAGAACTAATGGAATGATTAAGTGAATCTTTTAAGAACATAGGGGAATCTATTATTAAAGTATCAGAAAAATATAGAAAGCTTTATGACAAACTGATTCCCAGTTCTTACTTATTTCCATAAAAGGTCTCATCAGTAAACTCTACAGTCTACATTCCTGAAGAAACTGATTTGAAGAAAACGTTTCCATCACATTTTCCCCTAGAACAAGAAGAATCATCCTCATCTCATATTATGGTTAGACAATATCATATTCTCCCTGCTAAAGAACCAGTTCCTTCGAACATGACTAAGGTTCTAGTTCCATACCTTTAAGGAAAAGGCAAGCAACCAGAGGCACAAACATTTATAGATGAAAATTTCCTAGAATTGAACATAAATAGTATGACCACTAGCGAAATTTGTTAAGCTATAGATAGAATGTATGTTTCCTACAAAGTCATGTGCATGAAAGGGAAAATTTAAATAGAAGCATGTAATTCTATTATATAATGTTTTATAGGAACTTTCGCTAAATGGTGGGAAATAGAGTCTTCACATGCCCTAGTTGAGAAAATGGAAAAGGAACAAGTTAAAGATGAAAATAGGGATATAGTTTTTAAAGAATATGGCCAAGAAGAAAATAATATGATAGGTTCATTAACTACACTCATTCTTGAGCATTAGTGTGGAACATAACATGAACTCTTTGATAAACATGCCATAATTCTAATGGGAATGAAATGTAAGAGAATGTCCAATTATGATGATTTTCACAKAGAATGGACCCAAAGGATATATGAGGTAAAAGATAAAAAAAAACCTTCTCTGGAGGAAATTGTATATTTGTTAGGGACCTAACCCCTCATGTAGGTAGAATGATATATTTCCATGTAATAAAGGTCAATATTAATAATGCCTAGCAATAAGGAAGAATAAGTCCAATGTAAGAAGACCTAATAGAAGCTTCTTCTTCTAGAAGGATCTTCCTCTAGATTGTTATTTTGATAGACATATTTAGTATAAATAGGAGTTGAGGGTATGAGAAGTTTTGTCTTGGATATTATTCTAATAGAGCTCTGCTCTGCTGGAGGTTTCCCCCTCGAAGARGAAAGTAAACATTGCTCTCAGTAATCAAAGTACTCTTTTTGGTGTTATTCTGGTATTATTTTGGTATTATTGTGGTGTTGTTCTGGTTATATCGTTGTTTATATTCTATTTCTAGATATTTATTTATGTTCTCCATACTATTTTATATCTAGAATATTACAAGTGGTATCAAAGCACCTTCCTAGGTAGAAAATTGTGGGTTAACTTTTTTTTTAGGGTAGATACATATTCCAACGTCTTTAAGCTACATATATATGTCGTTCCGCACATAAACCCGCAGTCGAGGATTCATACATGCAGGAAATACAAGTGGTACTTAAGCGCACATCTGTTGGCCACCCTTGTAACCCCTATTGGTACCCCTTCGAGTGGTAGTGCATCAGAAAACACCTATATATGGATCGAACTAGATCTCATAAATCCCTCCATAGATAGCCCGATCAGCCTCGTGACTTCTATAGTGCCACCGAGAACAAAACTTGAGAAGATACTCTCTAGCACCTAGGTAGTCGGGTAGTCCGGCTAAGGGCATAGTCTAGCTTCCTTAGTTGGTGCCTTAAGATATTGGGCCGAGTACTACTATTGGACCCCACACGTATATCAGATAGCTATAGCACCTGGGAAACCCTTGTCTGTAGAACCCTTGAATACCCTAACCTTTGGGACAAAAACAAAAGCAGAACATACAATATCTATTGTCACGTAATTGTGTCTCCTGCATTCAGGTTGTGAAATTACTACACATATTTTCTTGTTAAGCATTTGGGCATTTCATCACTGTAGTGTTCTTCATATTAGACTATAACTCCACAAGAGTAAAAAAAAGAAAAGATTTTGGATCTTGTTAGCACCATTATTTGAGACTTATCCCGTTGGATTTCTCTCTTCGCCCTTATCATAGTCATACCTATCATTTCTTAGAAAATGTTTTTCTCCTAGACTCAACCCCCTTCCAACACCCTTATTTGGTATTTACTCCATTGGATTCAACTCATTGCCTTGATATTTTTGATACACTTCAACCATAACTCATTTTCTGTGTGGTCCCACCTGCCCATTTTCATGTTCCCTCTTCCTCATAGCCCACACTCGTAGCCAATAATTAGAAGCTTGCTTCAATACCTTGAACTCCAATTTCACAGAAACCCAACAAGAAGTGAGATAGATCAGTGCCAATATTTCCACCATCAATAAAAACATGCATTCCTCCATCACCGCCAAAATAGAGGACCTCAAACAAGACCTTTCTACCCAGCTTAAATCTGTCACTACGATGATCTGTGCCAAGCTACATATCCCTGACGATCTCCACTAATCTGACCCACCTTTGTAAACTGAAGGTGAAACTTCCTCTCATTCCCAAAAGTTTCAGCCCCATCACTTTCAGTGTGACCTACGCCTTCTGCGTGTGGATGTGACCAAATTTGATGGCTAAAATTCCACTTACTGGGTAACTCAAATGGAACATTATTTATCTTTGTATGGCATTACAGATGAGTTGGACAAACTTCGGTATGGTTTTCTCCATCTAGATAAAGAATGTTGGCAATCGTGGAAATTGAGGAAAAATTCCCACCAAGGGTATGTGGCTTGGACACACTTTGTGGTAGAGATTTATTAATGCTTTAACACTAACACCAACCATTTAGGTTGTTTGAAAAAGTTAAAACAATTTGGCACAGTGGAAAACTTCACAACCACTTTTGAGCAATTGGATTTTCGTGCAGAGGGCATGTGTGATGCTCTTTTCCGAGGATGTTTTATTAGTGGCCTCAAGGATGATATTAGTTTCCATGTCCTCATGGCTCGGCCTCAGACTTGGGTGGACGCTACTAAAAGAGATAAGGAAGCACAACAAGTTGTCTCTTCTCAAAATAAAAAACCCTCCTTTATTCCTCGCACTAAACAAGTCACTCCCACTCCTCCTTCTACTCCAATAAAGATCCTTAAATTGACTAAGGCCAAAATGGATGAACGCCAACTAAAAGGCCTTTGTTATAATTGTGATGAAAAATATTTTACTGGGAACAAGTGTAAGGAACAAAATATTTTTATGTCCATCTCGGAGAATGTTTTGGAAGAGGATGTTTCAGCTCCCCTTGTGTCTATGTCACTTGAATCCACTGACATGACCCCTCCCTTAGACCCTCCCGAAGTAGAACTGGTCATTTCCCTAAATTCTCTCATTGGCTTCTCTACTCCCTAAACCCTCAAGCTAATTGGTTACATTAAGCATAGGAAGGTCATCATTCTTGTTGATAGTGGAAGCACCCATAATTTTATTCATCACCACATTGCCCAAAAACTAATTTCTATATTTGTGTTGTCAATAATTTTCAAATCATGATTGCCAATGGTGGGTCCATGAAATGTGGAGGGCGTTGTGAAAATGTGTGTCTCCAAATTGGTGAGTACCAGCTGAAATCTCACATGTTTTCTATCAACATGGGTGATTGTGACATTGTGTTGGGTGTAGAATGGATAAGGAATTTGGGTCTCATTATCATGTATTTTAAGGAATTAACCATGAAATTTGACCAGGAGGGCCAACAATATAAGTTCCAAGGAATCACCATCGATTCCCTGGAGATCATTAGTTCCCATTGCATGGAAACGTTGCTCAAAAAGGTCATTTTGGAATTATTTCCCAACTCCATGCCATACAAGCCACTGAAACACCCTCTGTGTCGTAGGACCTCCAATCCATCCTCTCTAAACATCAAGTGGTTTTTTCCACCCCCCATGGACTCCCTCCTTCCCATGGTATTCATGATCATTCCATTCCCCTTGTTCTAGGAATCCTTCCTCCCAATATTTTTCCATATCGTCACCCCTTTTCCCAAAACAATGAAATTGAGAAAATTGTTCAAGAAATGCTCAACGCAGGTGTTATCTTCCCTAGTACGAGCCCATGCTCTTCTATTTTGGTCATGGTATTTAAGAAAGAAGTTTCTTGGCACATGTTTCCTAACTTCCACACCCTCAACAAACTCACCATTAAAGACAAATTTTCCATTTCTGTCATTGATGACCTCTTGGATGAATTGAGTGGCACCCAATTCGTCACTAAACTTGATCTTCGTTCTGGATACCACTAGATCCATATGAACGAGGAAGACATTCCTAAGACTACATTTAGAACTCATGAGGGCCACTATGAGTTTTTGGTCATTCCCTTTGGCTTGTTTAATGCTCCCTCTACTTTCCAAAGCCTCATGAATCATTTCTTCTGCCCTTTTCTCTGTCATTTTGTCTTAGTTTTCTTTGATGATATCCTCATCTATAGTAAAACCTGGACAACCTATCTTGATCATGTGGATCAAGTTATCCATCTAGTCTCTCAACACCAACTTTTCCTCAAACAATCTAAATGTGATTTTGGTGCCTCAGAATTCGAGTACTTGGGTCATATTATTTCCAAGGCCTATGTTAAGGTGGATCCTAAAAAGATTGAAGCTATGAAAGATTGGCCTCATCTAAAGACACTCAAAATATTGTGTGTATTTCCAGATTTAAAAGGTTATTAACCCAAGTTTGTTAAGAATTATGGAAATATTGCGGCACCTCTCACCACACTCCTTAAAAATAATTCTTTTGCTTGGACTCCAACAACTGCTCAGGATTTCAAAAACTTGAAGATGGCCATGTGCACCACTCCATTCCTTGCCCTTCCTGATTTTACAAAGACCTTTGTTTTGGAATGTGATGCTTCCAGGAAAGGAATTGGCATTGTCCTTATGCAAGAGGGTCATCCTTTAGCCTCTAGCAACAAGCAACTATCATAGAAAAATTTGGGAAAATCAATATATGAAAAGGAAATGTTGGCTATTCTGCATGCCGTGGATCTTTGGTGCCCTTCTCTATTGGGTCAACGCTTCCAAATTAAGACAGATCATCAAAGTGTCAATTATTTTTTGGAACAACAAATTTCCTCCCCAGAGAAACAAAAATGGGTGACTAAGCTCTTTGCATATGATTATGAGATCATTTACAAGAAAGGAAAAAACAATGTGGTTGTTGATGCACTTTCATGAAAATATGAAGATGAAGGGTCCCTTTTTTCTCTCTCCTTCATTGTACTAGATTGTCTCCAAGTTTTTTTCCAAGAATGGCTATGCGATCCAAAAAGTCTGCATCTGATACAACAATTGTAGGCAAATTCTCCAGTCTCCCCAGAGTACTCTTGGATCAATGATGAGATTTGATACAAAGGTCGTTTGTATTTAAGTAAATAGTCAAAACTTAAATCCATGGTACTTTCTGAGCTTCATGCTACACCCACCGTTGGGCACTCCGGGTTTACCAAAACCTATGACCAAGTCAAACTTTTCTTTTTCTTGGATGGTATGAAACATGATGTTCACAATTTTGTGGCTTAATTTGATGTCTGTCAATGCAACAAGGGAAAAACAGTCAAATCTCTCGGCACACTACAACCGCTTTTGATTCCACCTTCTATTTGGTGGGATATCTCTATGGATTTTATTGTAGGCAACTAAATCGGGAAATAAATTAGTCATAATTGTGGTAGTTGATCATCTTTCCAAGTATGCTCATTTCTGTGATCTTCAACACCCATTTACAACATCCATTGTGGCTCAACATTTCATGGATCAGGTCTTCAAGCTTCATGACATGACTCATTCTATTGTTTCTGATTGTGACCCAACTTTCACCAACAATTTTTGGCAAGAACTGTTCAAGCTACAAGGAACCCAATTGCATCTCAGCACAACTTGTCATCCCTAGACTGATTCTCAAACTGAACAAGTGTTTGGAAACATATTTGAGGTGTTTTTCATCTGAACAAAAAAATCAGCGGGCTCAATGGTTACCACTAGCTGAATGGTGGTACAACACTTCTTACCATACAACTACCTGCATGACTCCTTTTGAATTGGCATATGGAAAAAAATCTACCTTTAGTTCTCTCATATTTTCTAGGTGTCTCGAAGGTCTAGGCAGTTGACCAAACACTTATAGTTCGAGAGGCTATTCTTTGTACCCTCAAAGAGAATTTGGTCATGGCCTAGAATCACATGAAGAAACAAGTAGATTGAGGTCTCTCTAAAATTCAATTTGCATAAGGGGATGAGGTGTTTCTTCGACTACATACTTACAAGAAAAATTCCCTCAAGGATGACTATTTTCAAAAACTGGCACCCAAATTTTATGGTCCTTATACCATTCTCAAGCATGTGGGACAAGTGGCCTATCAGTTAGCTTTTCCTAGTCATTCTATGCTCCATCTTGTTTTTCATGTTTCCTGCTTAAAGAAAGTTATTGGAAATAATTTCCAAACTCAAACCAACCTTCCCAAGTTGGATGAAGAAGGATCCATTTAGCTACATCCACAAGATGTTTTGGAACAGAGTGAGCATCGTCTATGTCGGTGAACCATCAAGGAAGTGTTAGTCTAGTGGAAAGATACAAATCCATCAGATGCCACTTGGGTACCAACTACCATTCTACAACAATTTATTCATCTCAATCCTTGAGGACAAGGATATTTTTAATGGGTAGGACATGTTAGGGACCTAACCCCTCATGTAGGTAGAATAATATATTTCCATGTAATAAAGGTCAATATTAATAAGGCCTAGTAATAAGGAAGAATGTTGGTTTGTTATTCTACTTTGTAATTTATCTATTCTTAGCCTACCTTACCATCATAGATTGACCCAGGTTCAGATTTAACAAGCTTCCAACAAAACCCCTCTAAAAATATTAGCCCCCTGGTAAACCAGAAGGCAATGCAACACATAGGGTGTACTACTCAGCCTTACCCGAGATAGCTCTATGGGTGGCTACAATACTCATGTGTTTGCATCCCAGGAATGAGTGGATATTTGTGGTTGTACCTTGTGATCTTTATTTATTCAATCTAACATCTGATTAAAGAAGTCATTCTATTCATGCATGTGGAATATCAGTTCTAACTAGTTTCTTCATGCAATCATCTGACATTGAATACTTAACAACAATAGAGATACATACATTCAATTAGATAACATAGGAGATACCGTGGTTCACCCCCTCCTAGGATACATCCACAAAAATTTGTCTCTCAATCTATTTATTATGGTTCAGTAATATGGCACATCGCGCATGTTTACAATCTTATATCTTACAATATCTATAGGCTTCCCGATCCCTATGAGGCTGACTAGATCACACCAGGCTCCTCAACCTGTGATCCAACCCTCATGATAGAGTTGCTCAATACATCTCTAGTTCATCAGCTTACATAATAGTACAGTTCTTACCAACCTTACAACTTTTGGATTCTCCCTCTTTCCACTCACCTCCCTAGTACTAATATATATTATTGGCTCATCAACCATTACAATACTTTGCAAAAATCCTAACCCTAATGTCATTAGGTATCCCTTGCATGCATGCCTCGCATGCTTCCCTTCTAGTTGTCATTTCTTCCCTTCATGCTTCTCTTCCCAAAAAATATCCTTTTCCCCTAACTGGGTAAGCGTCCAATAGGCCCCCAACACTGACATGTGGCTCATCCTAAGCCACCTATGCTTTGCGTGCTTCTTGAACAACTCCTATGAGATTAAGGAACTTGTCTGTGAATCCCATTGCTTGTGTTTGAGCCTACACAGTATTTTCTCTGAGTGGGTCCAACACTTGTGTTGTGATCTCCTAGTTGATCATTTATGCACACTCTGCATGAGTTTGCGCCATGTTATTATTTGCCTCCTCTTCCTACACAATGACTTCCAGTTCTAGCTCTTAGAGAGGTTCCATTTGATCTTGTCGATCCTTCTTCTATGTCTACATATCTATTATCTTTGCTTGTATTTTATTCATGTCTTGTACTCCTTTGAGGTGCTCAGTGATCCTCATCATTTTCTACCTCTGTGTGAGGTCCTGGATAGCTGCACTTATCTTTTCTTCTTCCTGGTCCAAGTGTTGGACCTCTTGATCTTCCTACAACTTTTTCTATAGTTGTGCTACTCTATCAAACAAGTTGACACCTGCGTTGACTTGTCGCTCCATTTCATCCATATGTCTGGATGCTTCATGCTTCATTTGTTCCTTAACCTCTGGGGGAGTGGTAGGTGTTATCACTGAAAAATTGTCCACAACATTGCACACAAATGGTTAAGGAAACACATCAATGCCAACTACAATTAGTCCACCTACAAAACTGAAATGCATTAAAAAGGAAAAAAACTATGACATGTGCAGATTCACCAAAGGAAGCACACCCATAGTAGGCAGTGTGCGCAGACCAACATAGCCCTCAAAGCGCACAATGCTCCAAGTGCACGATTTTGTACAAGAAAATTTGTGCACCTCTTTGAATGATGCATTTATGGATCTGTTCATCCCCTCAACTACTTATGGACCAACCCCCAACACTATTTGACCCTCATATCTGAGCGACATCCAAATGGGAGGCTAGTAAAGGACTAGAGGGTGCCCTAAAAGGTCCCTTGTTCACACAATGAACCAATTACAACTTTCCATGTATGAATGCTATAAATAAGAGCCATGGGTGCACTGAGAAACCAAGATCTTCATAGTATTGTTATGCTTTAAGAATTCTTCCTTGAGAATCCTCTTTTCTCTTTGGAGCCTTCACGCACCATTGCAATGGGCCATTCCACTCACCTCTTGAGTGAATAGGAATTGTTGTTCTTCACCATTTTCCATTTCTTCCATTGTAGGAAGATATCTCCATTAGGGAAATCAAGATCCCTCCCAAGGAGGAAGAGGGGACTCATAATTCTGTATTTTTCTCTACGGTGTTTTGCCTACTAATCTATTGATCCATTGGTAGCATTATGTTGGTCATTGTTTTATTTTCATGGTTATAAGTTTATCATGCTTCCTAACATTTATTTATTAGTTGTTTTAGTTTATTTCTTTTTTTATACATGTGTTTGGCTTGTTTAACCCACTCAAAAACTTATGTCTTGTCTAGTAGGCTCATCTAGACATGCAAGTGTTGTTATTTTGCTCACCCAAGTGACAAAACCAACACAAAATATTGGCGACCATACGGGGGATTGGTATCAAATTCCTCTCTATTTGAGCTTAGGGAGCACTTCATTTTGATTTTTTTGTATTTAAAGTACCAAACCCGGCCTATCCCAACTTGCCAAAGTCAAAATTTAGAGTTGGGGAAGGAGTTTTTCACTTGGAAATTTCTCCCATGACTCGTGATAGGAAGTGTGTGGATTTTCCTACCCAGAGACGTGCACTCTGCACACTATGCACACCACAAGCTTCTTTACATTGCACATTCTGCACATTGTGTTCCCACTTCACACCTTTTAGAGTTGTAACCCACACATATCTCCAATGTTTCAAAATTGTAGGGGTTTTTATGATGATTTGAAGCCCCCTAGCCTTCAGATTTTTGTTTTCATGCACTTTGTAAGAAAACTACACTCCTCTTAGACTTATTTCCCATATGAAAGGTTAGCTAACATAGGCACTTAGGGCATAAAAAGAACCAATATTCCCCTCTTTTGCTTTGGTTTCCACATGGATGGTTTATTTGGCTTGTAAAATTTTAAAGTTGAGATTGTTTCTTTCATACATAAGTCAATTAGATTGGGACTAGAATTTAACGTTTAACCTCAAGTATACTCCTCTCTTGCACCCTAGTGTGATATTTAGAATCCGAAAGGTTGTTAAAGGGACATTTCATCTCCATTAACAAAATCTTTAGGAGAGGAAAAATCCCGCCTAGGGTTCCTCTTAGTTCCACTTTGCTTGGGTCCAATTCTGAAGGTCATCCATCCACTAGTTCTTGTTCACAAGGAGGCATGGGTCAAACTTCTTCTCAAGGGATAAGTACAACCCCACCAAATATCTCTCAAGGGGCAGGTCCACTACCTGTTCACACAATGGTTGGAACTAATATTCCACCAAATATCCCTATGCCATACTTGGCATCCATTAACATTCTTGATTTAACCAAACTCACGAATGATCCCACTTGGCCCAATATGCCTACAAAATTACCCTTATATATTCAAAAATTTGAAGGAAAACCAGGGGAGGATCCTGCCAACCATGTTATGACATTTCAGTTATGGTTATACTCCAACAACATCGTGGATGATTCCATCTGCCTAAGGTTGTTTCAACTCACTCTCACTAGTTCCTTATCCAAATGGTGTGTGGACGAAAAATCAGGGTCCCATGTGACCTTTGAATCATTGGCCAAGGCCTTTTTGTCCTTTTTCCAACTACTAGTTCGTCATGATATTGGCTTAGATATTCTCTTGGAGTTCAAACAAAACACTACTATCCATATACCCAACCACATCCATGAATGGCATTGACGTCGTATTTTTTGTAAAGTAGAAACCACCAAAGAACAATGTCTTGATTGGTTTCTTAAATCCACCATCTTTTTTATTTCCAAGGATGTAGCATCCACCTTTCCTTAGTGAGAAGAGGAATCCATAAGCAAGGCTCAACAATTTTACTTCATCTATGCCCAGTCAGGTTACTTGTACACAATGTTACCTGATGCACCTAGACCCATACCATTTGTCCAGGACAAACCTGGGATGTCCCACGTTGCGGATGGGTTGATTGGTTCTCTAAACCATCTCAACCCTCACGATCACCTGCCACCCATGTATGGTGCACATAAATATACACAACCATATGGAGGGACATCATATTACCCTCCTCCTACTAACCAACAATCATATCCTATTTCTCCCCCTCCCTCAATGGGTGGACCCCCACCAATACCCATGATGCGTCTGGTCTCTCAACCTAGTATGGTTCCACCTTCTACCTCTGCATACAACCTTAGAACTAATGAAAGTGATTCAACTTCCTACACGCCATATGGATCATCTCCACAAAACAATCCATATTATCCATTCCTTGGTCCTCCATAGTCGATTTCTCCTCCATCAGGACAACCACATGCTGGTGTTAACTTTGTTCAACCCTCTCTCATCCAACAAATTCAAAATTTTGAACAAATGAATACGGAAAATATGGCCCATCCACTGAATAATGCCAAGAAGAAAGGAAAAAGATGAAACAATAAAAACCTGGGACCAGGAGGAAATAACCCCCAACAAAACCCTCCCACTAGGGGCAACCATAATCAAGGAAACCAAAATCCCCAACGGGGAAACAATAACAATCAACCATGAAAAGGGAGGAACAATAATCTTAGGATGAACTTCCATTGTTCTCTCTGTGGTGAGTATGGACATTATATACACCATTTGCCCCAAATTTCTGACTTCAAACAGATGAAATAATCCATGAACGTGCAACTTCCTCCAGCATCACCTACCCCTCAGTAGGCCCCACAATAGTACTTGCAACATCCACCTCCGGTCATTTTTCAAAACCCTATTCCACAACAAGGTGTGATGAATACCCAACAGGAGGTACACCCTGCTCCCCTCCAAATGGGGAAATATCAAAAATTAGGTCCCAATCAACCTGGAAATCTAGTTGATTGCAACATCCTTCTTACCAGTGAAGAATAAATTCTTCTACAAACACACGATCGCCAGTACGGTGTTCCCCCTGAATCTACCCCAACCACCTCAGAAGAAGCTACAACCATAACCAGACAACCATTGATGATTCCATGCCCTAACACTGAACAAAACCCTTTTATACCTCATATGTCGTTACGATAGAATGTACATAACCCTCATGCTAGGGAAACCCATAATTACAGCCTGGTCAATGACTTAGCACAGTCTCTTGCAGCCATGTTTATATTAGAGGTCCTCCAAACTTTTCCAACTCAGTAGAGATCCTTACTTTCTTCCTTGTGGGTAGTTGACCGAGCAGATACTAGACTCATCACTTTTGATATAGGTAGTGGAGAACCATTCCTCCCCGCCTTGATAGATTTTCAGATACCAGTTAAGATCTGGAACATCACAGTACATTGATGTATCATCGATGAAGGTGCATCCAAATGCATCATGTCCAAATTAGTATGGAAAAATCTTAGCTCGCCTGAGCTAGTACCATTTTCCATCACCCTGAGAGCCTATGATGGTCGACCATCATCTCCTGAAGGCATATTACAAAATGTCCCCATAGAACTTGGGGGAAAAACCATATTAATCGACATTGAATTTATTAATGCCCCACTTGATTACAATATCTTGTTTGGATGTAGCTACATGTATGCTATGAAGGAAGTACCTCTTCTTTGTTCTGAATGATGATGTTCCCCCATAATGGAAAAATCATCACCATCGACCAAATTACACATTACGAGCCTAATAATTACATCAACAGTGATAACATTCTTCGCCTTTTCCGCACTAGCTCAGATGCTTATTCAATCATCAACATGGGTCCCGACATTTTCAAGGACCCATCCTTGTTGGGGGCATATCATGGAGAGCCACCCATCCTACACCCTTTAACAGAAGTGTGTGTAGTATCTTCTAATGGAACCGATATCGAATCCAATACTCCTCCCATTGAGGCACCTCTCCACATCACAGTTCCAC
>SNQJ01S0010803.1:184571-211357 GCA_010110895.2 Picea sitchensis | reverse complement strand
TGAGGGAACTATACCCTCATATTCACATAGACTGAAAATAGTCTTTTGGAGGTCCAAAATCTTCCCAATGGGGAGGTGTGATCAGGGGATCAAATTTTGCTCAAAAATTCAAAGTGCTTGGAATCACTTCAAACTAGACGAGAGAGTAGGCCTTATCATTTCGAACCCAACGCAACTCGTTTCGTCTCAAACAGACATCGGGAGCGAGCGATATTGCAATCTGTTCAGAATGTCAAACAGGCAAAAAGGGGGACGTTGACTGTATAGTCCATACAGGATGACATGGCAGGGTCGTACGTCCGTACGATGACATGGCAGAGGTGATGTGACTGACAGTTGGGTGAATCATAATGCGACATGGGTCATCATTTGGACAAGTGATTGGGTGCCACATGGCCTAGTCATGGGCTGCCATGTGGCACCCCGATATTTTCTATTGGTTTGTTTGTCAAAATATATTGGAGTCCATGGGGTTCGACCCCCGAACCTCCCCACTGCATAGAGCCTTCACAAAGTCTGTCCGACCAATGGACCACCGATTATGCCTTGTTATGTATGCGAGTTATTATGTATTTGAATTTACATATTGTAATGTTTGGCGGGGGGTCGGGTCGGGGCTTAGCCCCGACCCGCAGTCATATCGTTTATTACATGTGACCATATATATATATTTTGCGGGAGTTGTAACATATACATCCCCAGTCACATTTGCATAACCTTCGTGGAATGGCGTGGGATTTGTGTTTAATCCCTGGTTCTATTGTATATGTTATATGACCATTTGCTACACGGAAAGGTGCGCAGGGGGTTTCAAAATGGTTAGCACTGTTTAGCCCTTTTTTCCAATGCACAAGGTCATATGACCTCCACGTGCCCAGGTGCTAGGAAGTTAGGGGTTGGCGCACCCATAATCGTCCTACAGTTCGCACCGTTTGTGCGGTTGCGCCCAGTGTTGGGTTTTCATGCTTTAAATTGCGTGTGTGCTAGGTTCATGTTACAAGGATGCGTTTTGTAGATGCAGAGACAACAAGCTTGAAGGGGGTACTTCCAGGATGCCTAACTTCTTCGTTTTTCGACCGATTGAGGTGCCGAAAAAGCCCAGCTAGGGGTTTTTGGACGCTCTGAAGCCATTGGAGCAGTCTGTTGGTCATTTTGAGCATTGTAAGGCATTTTTTTGAGCACTTTGAGAAATTAATTAATAATGATCCATTGGAAGTTGGACCAGGAGATGTAGCCCAAGAGAGGGGTGAACTCCTTTATCAATTGTTGTGTTTATGTGATTATGTTCATTGATTATGTTTCTTTCTATTTGTATCTTGCATGAGTAATCCTTTAATTAATGTGTTGCAAAATTGATCTGTTTGCTTCTAACACATAAAATTTACTTGCAATTAATTTCAAGATTTCAAGTTTTCTTCATTTTTAGATCAGCCAGAAAAAGATATGTTGAAGTTGATCATGGAGCAGAATGCTCAAATCAAAGAAATGGAAGTTGAGATGGAAAAGTTGGTCAAGGAGAAGGAGAAGAATATAACAATGGAAGTCATACAATTGAATGCAATCCTGATCACAGGATTCAGTGCAGCAATGACAACATCAACTACCACAGGAGAAATTCCAGCAGCAACATCAGTAACAACCCTAGATGCAGCAGACCAATTGGCAAAGGAAATGGAAGATATGACTCTGCAAGGGGAAGAAATCATAAAACTACAATAATAGATTCAAAATATCCAAAACCTGAATTCCACATTCCAGGCCAGTTACAATATGGAGAGGCATAAGTCAGAGAAGCTCAAACATGAACTGCAGCAGCTGCAAAAACAAACGGTCATGGCTAAGACTCTGTCAAAGGCTAAAGAAAACATTTGGTTGGACATCTGTAAATTAGTGAAAAATATTTTTCCCCTGATACAAATCATCTTTGAACAACATGATCTAGTGCAGAGATCCAAACAGGCCATCGACGGGATAAAGGGAGAACTGGGAGAAATGCCTATAGAGGCCCATGAGATAATCAAATTCCTAAATTCTAAATAAAAAAAAGAGTTGGAATCCCTGCAAATTGAGGACAGGACTGAAACAATTATTGAAGTTAAGAGAGTCTTTACCAAGAAGGGACTAATGTTGCAACTCGAGGAGAGATTTCAGGCAATGGATGTTGCAGTAAAGAGATTTTTCAACAAAACTGAGTCTTTGCAGAAGAAAGTTATGCCAAGCCTTTTTGTGATCAACAATAACATGATTACTCTCCTTGATTATAAAAAAAATATTCTCACGGTGGAGAAGGATGGGTCCAAGTTCACAGGCATAAAGGGCAGTATCAAAGGAAAAGCCTTCTTGGAAACTCTGAGATTGGACTTGAATATTCAACAATAGATAAAGTATCTTTTCATCACCAAACCCACTTTCACTAAGAACATAGAGACGAATGAGGTGTACCGAAGGTTTCTCAAAGTCAACATTCCTAGTCAGCAGAGATGGGACAACCTATGTGACTTGATCGAATATAATATTATGTGGATGTACAAATCAACACATCGAGCAATCAAAGTCAAGTTGATGACTCACCAACAACATTTTTTAAATCAGCTCAAAGAATCTGACAGATCATTAGCAGTTCCTATAATTTTGTATTTTGTTATCTAGGTAGTTAGATTTGGATTCTACCACGTCCTCATCATTAATGATAGGACCGAATTGTAATTTATTATCTATAAATATTTCAAAATTTGAAGTATTTACGGTTGATCTTTACACCCAAGCATGTTGTAAACTGTATTTTTTTTTTAAGAGATGTACTAGTAATAAAAAGGGGCGATTCATAGGATTCCTATGTGTTAATTGTTGGTGATGTTTACTCCTCTTCGTTGAATGGTTTATCTTTCTTCATTATCATTTTTTTTTCTACATCTGATCATTTAAAAGAAGTTAAAGTTGCAAAAATTATCTTTGTATACTCTGTTTTTTGGCTTTTAAAGATCTAAATGTTTGTCTTCTGATATTGTGATAAAGAAATTATTGAATGCATATTTATTATAGTTTATTCTCTCGTCTATTTCTGCTATCCATCACTTTAAATTATAAAGGATCCAACATTGGCATTATCCTCCACTGTGAAGAAACCTTATAAAATATGTTCTCAGATCTCAAACCTTAACACAGACCCCATAGCCCAATGGATGCGTAAGAAATATTTCATGCATTTTATAAAACAAAACTACACAGTCCTATTTATTTAAGTAGCCTAATATCTGAAACATGAAACATATCTAAATCTTACAGAGAGATCCCTATTTAAAACTGGAAGGGCTAGATCCCAGTTTCAAAGTGGTTGGATAAATTTACCTCTGATAAATTTATTCTACCTCCCGACAACCTATGGGAATTTACAAAGAGATAACATAGTGGTGACCATACTAGGGACTGAACAAACTTTCATCCTATGATTTATCTTCCCTATATAAAGAAAAATTTATTTATGAACGAATCCTAAAATCTAACTTATAAAGAGATAATGTTCAGAGGTTGTTAAAGTTTGCATATATTAGTTTAGATTTCTTAAAAAATTAAACATTCTGTCTCCTAAAAATTTTTACACTAGGTCTCACCCCAATCCAGAACCTGTGATAGCAATAGATGATCTAGAAAAGTTACGCAAAAAGAAAAATACTGTAGAAGGTTATGGAATTCACAGTCCTCTTCATAGGTCCAATTCTCTCCTAGAGAAGTTGGTTGCCATCCAGGATCTCGAGTTTGACATATCCTTTGAACAAATCCTTTTTAGAACCAAATCTGACATCTTTGTAAGTGAGACAATCCTATATCAAACCATCCTACAACCTATAACCCCTGAAATACTTTCTCCCAGAACATAATTTGATCAACGCTTCCTCCAAGAATTTGACAAGTTAGAAGAGATAGTAGAAAATCTTGATCAGGCGTTGTACCAAGCTCATTTTCAATAGTCTGTAGAAAATTTTGCCCTGACTATTGTGGCAGCCTCCATCAAACATCAAATAATTCACTCTAGATCCCCTATCCCTACTTCTTCTACTTCTTTTGTTACTTCCCCTCCAATCAAACAAGTTGTTGTTCATCCTCATCCACCAATCATGGCAGCAAGATATTCTCCCTTGGTGTTGGCCACTCCTTTACATGCCATGCCTCAAGACTATCAAACTAGAATTCCTTAGTTTGATGGTATTGGTTCTTTGAATGCACAACATGTTGATAAGATGAATGATTATTTTGATTTACAAGAAGTTGATAAGGCAGACGTCCAGATGAGACTTTTTGCAAAGAGTTTGACAGGAGAAGTCAAAAAATGGTTCAAAGCGCTACACCCTACTACCATAGTTGACATTTTTTCTTTCCAACATAGTTTCCTTGACATATGGGAGGTAAAGAAAAATCCTCTCCAGATTTTATCAGAATATGAGAATATCAAGAGAAATCAAGGGGAAACAATGCAGGATTACTGCATCTGTTTCAACAATCTTTATAATGCAATTCCATCTAATATTAAACCCCCATAAGTTTTGTCTTTAATCAAGTTCCCTGATGGATTTGATGTTGATATGTCATATCAACTAAGGGAAAAGAATTATTTCACTCTAGAAGACATGCAAAAAAGTGCAATAAACGTAGAAGCAAATCTACTAGTCAGAAGAGCCAGGAAAAGAACATAGAGAAGGGTTACAATCAAAGAAGAGCCTTCCATGTCTTCTTCAAATGATAAACTAGATTCCATATTCAGAAGTATAGAGAGAATGATGGAAATATTAACCATCGCTGACAGGAATCCACCCCGAGAAAACCAATCTGTCGCTCAGATCAGAAATCCAAACTTCAGAAGGAACCCTCCCTAGATCAGACAAAGAGATCAGAGAGATCTGAGAGATCAAAGAGAGAAAAGGGGGCCTAATCAATAGATTATACCACCTCTTCAGGAGAACTACATTGATGATGGGGAGAAGGTAATCGATGAGTTGGATCATACTCACATAAACCTCATGGGTGTTCACGATGATGACTCCATTTTTATTACTCAAGAAGAACAAGAGATTTTTCTCCTCTCACAAGCAAAGGTGAATGAGGAGGAAGAGGAAATAGAACAATAGGCATTTGAGAATGCTATAATGGAGGTGCACAGACAGTACAACTTAAGAATAAAGAAGACTAACGACAATGCTACAAAGAAGTCTATTGAAATGAAGAAAACAACTAAGGCCAAGAAAACCTCAGATACTTCTCTCAAGAAAGTCCCTGAGAAGAATAATTTTGAATCTTCTGTGAAGAAAAACCCTGAAATTTCACAAAGATCGAATCAAACCGAGGTCACATCTACTAGTCAGACAACTAATTCTTCCCAAAGAACAATGATAGAAAAACCAGAAGTAAAGAGCCAAATCAAGACTTCCACTACTTTCAGCCTGGAAGGGGAACTATCCAAATTGAAAATTCCTATTCCCCTTTTCGAACTGATGGGAAAAAATGATTACAAGTCACAAGTGATTAAAGCATTAAGAATTGAACCAGAGATCAGTACAAAGGCATTGAATATTGGATCAAGAATGCACTCAGACACCATAAATCTTACTGATGATCAACCCGAGCTATTGTTCGATCCTGAAGTGGATGGACAAACTAATAATACTTTGGTTCCCCCTTTCTATATTAGTTTGAATATCCATGAAAAAATATTACACAATGCTATGCTTGATTCTGACACCTCTCACAACTTGATGCCCAAAGCTGTGATGGAGAAGTTGGGGCTTGATGTCACTAGACCCTACAAGGATTTGTATTCTTTTGACTTGAGCAAGGTCAAATGTATAGGGCTAATTAAATACTTATGTATCACCCTAGCTCAAATCCCAACAAAAAGTATGGTGATGGATATCATGGTTGCATGCATTCCCCTGAAATATGGTATGTTGTTATCTAGTTCTTGTGGAGATAAGCTAAAAGGTACTTTGCAGCTAGATATGTCTATGCTACCATCCCAGTATTTGGACAACATAGAAGACTGTACAGAGAGACTCTGATGAAGTATATGGTCAACAGTCAGGAAAAACCACATAACTACCCATTATACTATGCACACTCTGATATGGATTCATTCATATTGTACAATGATGGTGACCTGGATAATCAAATTTCGCAGTTGGAAGATGATGCACTTGAAATGAAAGAAGATAAATCAATCACTGAGGTAAAGAACAATACAACAATAGAAAGTGATGAACTACCAACATATTTCTGGAGTATGAATTTTGAGGGTTCTGTGAGAAAAGAGGGAGATGGAGTTGGAGTTTGGTTGCATAATCACAAATCAAGGTATTCAGAAAGCCACTCTTACAAACTGAATTTCCAATGCACTAACAACATAGCTAAGTATGAAGCTTTGATGCTCGGCCTGAAACTATTGAAGAAGGTTGGTGCCAAAAATATTATGGTAATTCCCAAAGGCCAGAACATACTKGCAGATGGATTGGCTATGCTAGCAGCTACATGAAAAATACCTTTCAAACCAAATCACCAATACACAGTAGAGGTGAAGTGCATACCAACCATCCCAGATAACATCAAATATTGGCAGATATTTGGAAATGACAATCAAATTGAAGACTTCCTGTAGTGTAAGAATAATTTCGAATGTACAAATATAGATTTAGAGAATGATGATAACAATGTAAATAAATCAGTTTTTGAAAATGATAGTGTAAATAAAGTAGATTTAGATGAAGTGTATAAAAATTATGAAGGCTCTGATGTTTTGCATTTGAAAAACAATGTTTTACCTAGAGGCTTGGTCCCGTTAGAATACCTGTTTGATTTTAACGTTGTAGCAAAAAAACCCAAAATTGAAGATAGTGGTAAAGAGGTCGAAGAGTGTAACATAGGAACAGAGGAAAAACCCAAGATGATAAAACTTTCAAAATCTTTATCCCCTGAGAAAAAACGCAAATACATTGAACTGTTTAAGGAATATGTTGATGCGTTTTCTTGGGGTTATGAGGATTTAAAATCTTATGTCACAAGTATCATACAACATAGAATTCCAATAAAAGAAGAACACAAACCTTAGGCAGAAACTTAGGAGAATCAATCCCAAGTTACTCCCTCTAATAGAAAAGGAAAATAAAAAGATGTATGATGCCAAAATTATAGTCCCCTTGAGATTTTTCAAATGGGTTTCTAATCTGGTTCCTACCAGAAAAAAGACTGGCGAAATCAGGCATTGCAATGATTTCAGAAACCTAAATAAGGTTTCCCTCAAAGACAACTACCCTTTGCGTAAAATGGACCACATATTACAAAAGGTAGTTAGGGACAGTAGGATCTACTTACTAGACATCTTCTCGGGTTATAACCAAGTCCTTGTCCACCCATATGACCAAGAGAAAATAGCCTTCACCACACCCAAGGGAACTTTCATGTATGTGAAATTGCCCTTTGGTTTGATGAATGTTGGTCCCACTTTCCAAAGAGAAATGGATATTTCTTTTGTAGACGAGCTTGGTAGGTTTATAGTCATATATCTAGATGACGTAACTGTCTACTCCAAATCTAACGAGGAACATTTACAGCATCTTAGATGAGTGTTTGAGAAGTGTAGAAAATTCAATATTTCATTGAATCCCAAGAAGACACTTTTCGGTTTAGAGGAAGGCAAGTTGTTGGGAAACATAATCTCTAAATATGGAATTAAAATAGACCCCAGTAGAATAGAGGTCATATAGAAAGTGGAACACCCTAGGAACATCAAAGAATTGCAACCATTCATTGGCAAAATAAATTTCCTAAGAATATTCATACCCAACTTGGCCGAACTTCTTAGGAACATCACAAATATGATGAAAAAAGACACCAAAATAAGATGGAACACTGAGTCTAAACAATCATTTGAGAAAGTGAAACATGCACTCACACAAGCCCCGGTTTTGATCAGTGCAGATTACACCAAAGATTTATTTTTATTCTCTTTTGCATCTGAACACACCATCGCAACAGTACTATTACAAAAGAAAAATGAAGGGTACGAGCAGCCCATAGCCTTTTTCAACAAATCTTTGAGATATGTTGCATTGAACTACAACATAATGGAGAAACAAGCTTTTTCCCTGGTAAAGGCCATAAAATATTTCAGGGTCTATATTCTCCATTCTTGCACAATTGCCTATGCTCTGAATGCGGTGGTAAAGGATATCCTGACTCAGGATAATCCAAATGGTAGGAGAGGAAAGTGGATCGTTGTTATTCTGGAATATGATATAGAAATAAAACCCACTAAACTGATCAAAGGTCAGGGTTTGGCCAAACTAATGGTTGAATCCAATTTTCATGCTTTAGACATTAATTTTTTGGTTGCAATTGACGAACAAGAAGAGTAGGAGACTCCAAATGTAAAATAGGTATTCTTAAAATCTCCTTGGTATGCATACCTCATTTTTGTACTTCATAACTTACAAGCTCCTCCTGGTCTAACTAAGACCAAAGCCAAATTTATTAAACTGAAAGAATTGAAATATTGTATGCTAGATGGAAACCTTTATTAGAAAGACCCTGTAGGTATTTTGGCTAATTTCCTATTGAAGGATGAAGCTGACAGGGTATTGCAGGATTTCCATGTAGGGGACTGTGGTGGGCATATCAGTTGGAATACCACAGCTAACAATATTCTCATATTTCATTTTTACTAGCCCACATTGTTTGTTGATGTGCATTAGAAAGTCACCTCTTGCCACAAATGTTAGGTTTTCGAAGGTAAAAGGAATCTTCTTCCTCTACCCATGAAACCCATATTGGTTTAAGATTCATTCCAACAATGGGGTTTAGACTTTATTTGAGAGATACATTCACCCCCTTCGGGCCAACATAAGTGGATCCTCACAACCACAGACTACTTCACGAAGTGGATCGAAGTTGTACCATGCAGGCAAGCCACTAACTTTGTTATCATTAATTTTTCGGAAACTAATATTTTGTCTCTCTTTGGATGCCCTAGCAAAATTATAGCTGACAATGCAGCAGCTTTCAGATCCAAAATACTTATAAATTTTTGTAGCTAGTACCACATTATTTTGCGACACTCAACAACTTATTACCCTCAGGGAAATGGGTTGGATGAGTCCTCAAATAAAATTCCCATGGATATCATTAAGAAAATGATACAAGGGAACAATAAGTCCTAGCATAATAAGTTAGTTCATGCACTCTGGGCTGATAGACTGAGCACCAAAAGATCAATTGGTATGTCCTCATACCAGTTGGTATATGGTACCGAGGCAATTTTTCCTTCTTCTTTGGGGGTCCCTGTTATGAAACTGTTGCAAGAAGTGCAAGAGGAGCCAAATGCTACCTAAAGAAGAATAAATCAGATGATCCAGTTGCAACAGTCCATAGAATAAGTGTATAAGAAGACTCAGGTTATCCGGGAAGGTATCAAAAAGATTTATGACAAGAGAAATAAAGAGAACAATTTTGAGTTCGGTGATTCAATGTTGAAGTGGGATTCTAGAAATGAGGATAAGGGTAAACACAGAAAGTTTGATAACTTGTGGAAAGGCCCTTACATCATTCAAGCATTTAGAGGAAATAACGCATTTTTTCTCAAAGATAGTGATGGAACAGAGTTTCCAGGTAGACCTGTAAATGGCAGGATGTTGAAGCATTACTTACCACCCCAATAAAGATCTTAATAATCCATTTCCACTGTAAAAACCATTTATTTTACATTCAGGTTGTGTGTGGGTGATGTTCATCAGATTGTTGAAGCCTGTAGAGGAGGCTCTAAGCCACTGACCAGTGCCACCAAATGTTCAAAATAAAACAAATCAGGTAGAAGAATAAGTAATGGAGAATAATCTTTACAAACATCAGAAAGTAGGTTCTTGGCACCTCACAAGGAGAGTACCATCCCCAGGTGGAGCCACTGTTATAACCCTATGTTTCATAGGATCAACTAATGACTAGAAATTTTTACTCTTGTTGTATTTTTGGTTGTAAATAATATTTCATTATGAAAATTATTTACAAAAGAAAAGAAAAGAAAAAGAAAGAAAAAAGAAAAAGAAAAAAAGGAAAAAAGAAAAGAAAAAAGAAAAAAAAAGAAAAGAAAAGAAAATAAAAGAGGGCATAAAAGAAAAATAATAAGGCCCCATGCAATAAGCATGGTTTGATCCATACAGTCTAACCATGGTCAAGTCTTTTTGAATTTATGCTGATAGGATTAGTGAATAAAGCTTGGTTAAACTGTTTAATCTTAGCCAAGTAGATAGGTTAGTTAGTGAATAAATTTGATCAAACTGTTTAAACTTCATCAAATAGACTCAGAGTAGAGTAATTTTTATCCCAACAATCTAATCTGGGTTAAATGTGTTAGGAAAATAGATTAGGACATAGGTTATTTGTTTTCCCTTTCAATAAAACAAGCATAAAGTTGGATGAGGTTCTTTGTTTTGATGTTAGAAGGTTGTGTTCTAACACCTTAGTGGAAAAATGAAAGGAAACAGCCCAAAAAACCACAAAATGGCACTATCCTAAGTTTCTACAATGAAATGTGATGCACGCTCCGTGATTAAAGGGTGCACTGATATCAATGGCCAAGAAAATAACACTCAAAAATATGGCCGACGGGTAATACCGAACCATCCCGACTGTTCTACCTTTAACCAGGGGTGGGGGGGGTCTGGAATGACAGTATGCCTCTGCAGGCCCCATCCTAAGGTGGCACAATTGTGTGGTAGCTGGTGTGTTATTCGAACCCCCACTCCAAACCCGATTCATAGCATACCCCCCCGATAAACCACCATACCATATTTTCCATACCACCTTCTGATAAACCACCATACCATATTTTCCATACCACCTTCGACACATGACGTCACATTCCACTACCGTCATTTCCACGTCATGTGCCATTACTCTATCAATGTACCTTTCTCCCCACTCACCCAACACTCATCACATCTCATCTTCTTATAGCCCAATCCCTATCCTCCACGTAATCCTCACGCAACTTGTCACCAATCTGCTACCCTCCACCTCATCCTCGAGATATCTGTTGGCCAAACAATGCAGCCAAACCTATCCGTTAAGCCTCCTGACTTGTCTCCCACACCCCAACGGATACCCGTTCGCCTAGATAATCCAATTTTTTCACCTTTCCTTCATTATTCACAATCCATACACTGCTGAAATAATCATCCTCTTCACCCTTTCGCATTCTACCACCATTAACCTCTGGACATCACAATCAACATTATTCTTTTTCAAACCTTTGCAGGTATCAATTGAAGGGATGGTGCCAAAGTATAAACATTCAGAGATGGATGAAAATACATTTCTCCCACCTCCTATTGATCTCGATCAGATCCCTCTAGCCGACAAAGATTACCTGATTTCAGAGCCTAGATTCAAATTCAATTTTTATGAATTGTGTTCATGTTCAGAGATACTTTCTTAGACTAGAGTGATGAGATTGGAATATGGGAGTCCAATATTCCACTGTATCTTTTTCCCCAAAATAATCATTTCCCCAATTTCACCCTCAAGTGCTAGGTGCACTATCTTCCCAATCAGAGAGCTATCGTCTCATCATCTGGAGAGACCCTGTTCACCATTACAGTTGAAACCACTGACCAAATGATGCAAATTTCCATATCAGAATCCCTTTCCCCTCTCACCATTGAAATCTTAACTGAAATGTACTAGAAATTATCTTTTCCCCAGAGAGCGCAAATTTTTGAACTTGTCCTCCTTGAGAATGCCCAATTCCCCAAGAAAAATCCACCTTATTAGTCCTCCATGTTCTAAACAAAATCTGATCAAGTCATTTCATCCCTGTGTTGTTTGCTTGGGTATTCTTCAGATGAATGTTTGGACGAACCCATCCTGGGTTTATTTTCTATTTTCTCCATCGAAGAGAAGCCCACCATCCATTTTAATTTCAGTTAGTTTCTGGCTGATAATATTCACGAGAAAATTTTCAAGTTCCCTACAAAAGGCATGTTCTGATATTATTCCATATTATCTTACATGTTTATTTTCTTTCAAGAAGAGAAGTTCTCATTTTCCATGCAGAAACTGGACCAGGATGGCCATCCGCAAGAAGTCACCTCCTGGACATATTTACCTAGAAAGAACTCATCAAAGTTTAGTTTTAAACAGTTCATTGATCAATTTTACCACCCGGTGGTAAGAATGTTGAGCGGACAGAAGTAACCTAGGATTAATGAAGAGATTTAGAGGCTCCTGCAACTATCATACCTTGCCAAACCAGTGACTTGTATCTCTACCATGATCACACAGAGATCAAAATCTATGGTTGTGAGCTTCCACCATATAAATTTCCCAAGTTCCTACCTATCAGGATATTCACTCTGGAATATATCCGACAGATGACAAACTTAGAAAATATTCACTTCATGTCGTTCAAAAAGAAACAACAATTGAGGATCAAGGGACAGATAGGATCTTTCATTTTCAACAACAGAGCGGTGGGAGAAGAAGCAAACAAGTTATTACTAGAGATGAAGTTCAAGAAAAGTTTCTCATGGAATTATGATCCATCTGGTGTCATTGCAGAAACCAAACTAAGGAATAAACAATATCCATATTCTCATGTTCCCAAACCAGAAATCAAAAAGTTCATGAACTAGACCGAGTGGGAAGAGTACACTCTGACAGATACCGATTAGCACCCCCCTTCGGCCATTATTTCACAAACAAATAATCCTCAGGCACTAGCTGAGAAAAGACCCAGGAAAGAGGTATCTCCCTCAACCACTGAATTCTCGACAGATGACTTCCAAGTTTATAGAAAAAGACCCAAGACTAGTCATATAGCTAATAGGTCTGGTGGAGAAGAGACTTAGTCTACTACAATCATGGAAGGCGAGAATTCTCCATTTTCCTCAAGAAGCTAGCAGACGATGTCCACCTCCTCTTCAAAGAAGTAGGGTGATACAACATTAATAACCAGGGCTACATAGGAGAATGCAGGATTGAACCTCTTTGAGAAATACAACCTGATTAAGAAGAAAAATGAGATGCTGACAAATAGTACCTATGCCAAGTTTTGGAAACAAACATCCACATCCCAACATCGATTACTATCTTCTTTTGATATAGAGAAGGGGAGAATGTAAATGGCCTACTTGCAAGCACAGGTACCTTAGCCTAAAAAAATTTATGATTATAAAAGGGAAACTTTCAAGTTTGATATTGCATAAATGCATCCGGCTGATCAGATGGACCTACACAGACAGACTGGAGAAATTATTTTCTCCACCTTGGTGAACACCTCCACGACCGTAGCAAAGCTACAGGCTTCATTGAACAATGTCTAGACTTAGCTGAAGCTGGAGAAGGTGTCATCTTTGGCAAAGGATAACAAAATTAAGTCCCTGGAAGAATTGGTGCTCAAAATTGGGTATGATTCGACCAATATCAAAGTAGCTGAAGAGATTATCAAAAGGAATAATGTTGACATATCCGCCCCGAGGAAACAATTAAAAACATTTTCTACTAAAGACCCACAAGCTAAAGAGATGGTTGGAACTGAAGTCCAGAAAGAGGAGATGTTGAAGTTGATCATGGAGAAGAATGCTCAAATCAAAGAAATGGAAGTTGAGCTGGACAAGTTGGTCAAGGAGAAGGATCAGAATGTACCAATGGCAGTCATACCATTGAATGCATTCCTGATAGCAGGATTTAGTGTAGCAACGACAACATCAACTACCACAGGAGAAATTCCAGCAGCAACATCAGTGACATCCCCAGATGCAACAAACCAATTGGAAAAGGCAATGGAAGATATGACTCTACAAGGGGCAGAAATGAGAAAACTACAAGAAGAGATTCAAAATCTCCAAAAAATGAATTCCACATTCTAGGCCAGTTACAATATGGAGAGGCATAATTCAGAGAAGCTCAAACAGGAACTGCAGCAGTTGCAGAAAGAAACAGCCATGGATAAGACTCTGTCAGAGGCTAAATAAAACATTTGGTTGGACATCTATCAATCAGTGACAGAGATTTGGCCCCTGATACAAAATATGTTTGAACAACATGATCTAGTGTAGAAAGTCAAACATGCCATCGACGTGATAAAGGGAGAGCTGGGAGAAATGCCTACATAGGCCCATGAGATAATCAAATTCTTAAATTCTAATTCAAAAGAAGAGTTGGAAGCCCTGCAAATTGAGGATAAGACTGAAACAATTCTTGAATTTAAGAGAGTCTTGACTAAGAAAGGACTAATGGTGCAACTCGAGGAGAGATTTCAAGCAATGGATGTTGTAGTACAGAGGTTTTTCAACAAAACTGAGGCTTTGCAAAAGAAAGGTCTCCCAATCCTTTTTGTGATCAACAATAAGCTAATTACTCTATGAGATTATAAACAGAATATTCTCACAGTGGTGAAGGATGGTTCCAAGTTCGCAGGCATAAAGGAAAGTGGCACAGGCAAAGCCTTCTTGAAAACTCTGAGATTGGACCTAAATATTCAACAAGAGATAAAGTATCTTTTCATCACCAAACCGACTTTCACTAAGTACACAGAGACGGACGAGGTGTACCGAAGGATGCTCAAAGTCAACATTCCTAGTCAACAGAGATGGGATGACCTATGTGACATGATCGAATAGAAGATGATGTGGATGTACAAATCAGCACACCGAGTAGTCAAAGTCAAGTTGATGACTCACCAACAACATTTTTGAAATCAGCTCAAAGAATCCGACATATCATTAGCATTTACTACAATTTTGTATTTTGTTATCTAGGTAGTTATATTTGAATTCTACCATGTCCTGATCATTAATGACAGGACCGAATTGTAATTTATTTTCTATAAATATTTCAAAATTCTAAGTATTGAGGGTTGATCTTTACGCCCAAGCAAGTTGTAAACTGTAATATTTTTTGAAGAGATCTACCAGTAATAAAAAGGGATGATTCACAAGATTCCCGCATGTTAATTGTTGGTAATGTTTACTCCTCTTCGTTGAATGGTTTATCTTTCTTCATTATCATTTTGTTTTCTACATCTGATCATTTAAAAGAAGTTAAAGTTGCAGAATTTATCTTCATATACTCTGTTTTCTGGATTTTAAAGATCTAAATGTTTGTCTTCTAGTATTGTGATAAATAAATTCTTGAATGCTTCTTTATTATAGTTGATTATATTGTCTATTTCTGTTATCCATCACTTTAAATTATAAAGGATACAACATTGGCATTATCTTGCCCTGTGAAGAAACCTTGTAAAATCTGTTCTCAGATATCAAACCTTAACACAGACCCCATAGCCCAATGGATGCATAAGCAATACTTTAGCCATTTTATAAAGTAAAACTACACAGACCTATTTATTTAACTAGACTAATATCTGAAACTTCAAACATATCTAAATATTACAGAGAGATCCCTTTCTGAAATTGGAAGGGATAGATCCCAGTTTCGAAGCGGTTGCATAAAGTTACCTCTGATAAATTTCTTTTACCTCCCGACAACCTCTGGGAATTTACAAAGAGATAACATGCCACATGTGTGCCACAAGGGTCGTGAAGTAATGGCTACCCTCTCCACCTCCATGCCAGGCCAACGCATGGGCCCACAACATTAGTCGTGGCTCTCGTGGCCTTGCAGGCTCAAGAAAAATCCTAGGGAATAATAGAGGTACCCTCTCTAGAAACCAGACCACCAGAATGGACCCAAAGGTGAAGTCACTAGAGTAAAATATTTGACACCGATTCAACTATCCCATCATCCTGGTGTGCAGCATCAGACCCCAAAAAAATAGTTTCCCATCAAGGACCCACTCCACTATCCTTACCTAACCTCTAGTGATCTGTTGAGTCCCCAAGGATCCGTAGATCCTCACCACCATAGTGGTGATGCACTCTATCAGTAGATCATCAATCGCCTCAATCTGGATGACCAAACTTGACATTGGGTTTGGCCTCGAGTTGTGGTGAATTGCAAAGTCACCCACTCGCTCATCCCCCGGCATCTAGGGGTCCATAGGAAGGGTCAACCCATAGAATGGGAACCCTATAAAAAATTATACATCCTCGACAACCGATAATGTCATATGTTGTTCTCTCACTATGAAGCACTGCAGATCAGTTCTCCACATCGTAATCATATAATGAATAAGGAAATCATGCGATTGTATCAGTGGACAGTCAAAGAACTTGAGCAACCTGTAGGTTGCCAAGTGTCTCTGCACGCTTGGATTCTCTCTCACTACCTCTCGTAGAAAGTCACAGTCCCGTTCTCTCCAGATCACTGGAATCGTATTATCTGGAGTATGTTGATCATCTACATCGACACAGAAACACTTGATCATCCTCATCATCCATAAAAAACATCAAAAATTCAAAATTTTCAAACCCCTTAGCCTTGCCTCTAATGCACGTCTTTCACCTAGATAGGTGCACACATGTGTGTGCCTTTTCTTTTCACATCTGTGCACTCATGCGTTGTTGTCTAGGAAACATTCGTGCATCAGTGCGAAGATATCACCCATACTGGTGTGCACATGTGTGCACCTGTTCTCTGCACAACTGCGCACTAATGAACAATTGTCTGATAAAGAATCGTGCATCATGCACAACTGTCAATCAAATAGGCGTTCATCCCATGCATGCGTGTATTTCCATCCCTTGCGCCCACATGCATGGTTGTGTCAAGCATAGCCACACACTATGCGCTGGAAAAGGGATTATACTCACGCACATGTGCATAGTTATTCCTCCTTTTCCCGTGCACTAGTGGGCCCCTACCCAAACAATCACCTGTATGGCCCCCCATACAACCCCTACCTAAGTTCTACAAATTTCACACAATACAGGAGGATAGGACCACTAACCTATCTCTCACCACTCTCGATTCGATCACCTCATGCTCTAGTAATCTCCAAATATCCTCAACAAACTCTCATCAATTCAACTATGGTGACAGGTACAAATGAGGTGGCATTATGGGCCCACCAGCCATATATAGTCCATTTTAACAAACTTCCACACTCAGTTACAAGAGCTCAAAACCTCCATTTTCTGATCCATTCTTAGCCATGGGATCCTAGTCCCACCATATACACATTCACATTTCCCAGGCCATCATCTAAACCTGGCCCTGGAGGAGCATTTTTCTCACGTCATGTTCAGGTACGCATGCTCGTGTTCAATTTTATCAAATAGCTTCTATATGATTCTTTATCATCAGATATTATTCACGTCGTGTATTTGGTTTTCATGTGTGGAGGTACTTGTTCTGCAAGCGAAGCACCCCCTTAAGGTATATGTTCGACACTGGCATGTAATTATTCCCTCTATAAATCAATTGCATCTCCTAGTCACTCTGATATTTACCTTTAGGGTCCTTACATTCATCTCTACAATACCTTCACCTCTGTTGTATTTTGGTACTGTCACTCGGTAGAACTCTCCCCGACATGACTTGTCCCATTCATAGTCCCCCTTGGCCACTTGACACTCATGTTGACTTCACCCCCTAGGTATGCGAGTCTCGATAGTCTTATTCACTTCCAAGAATAAAACCCATACTTCTTCTCATCATATTTCTAGCTTTCCCAATGGACTCCTAGGTCATATCAACTTGGTTCTATTTGACTGCACCCTCGCAGTATCATTAACCCTCCATCTCATCCACCATCAATTTTTCTATATGAATATTGTCCTCCATTCATTTAAATCATACAAAAACCCACCCATGGTGATCCAGATGGATATCAGTGGCCACCCACCTTTTCCAACTGGCTCAAAGCAATTTTCTGGCAATTTTGGCGATTTACTATTTTTAGCAGTTTCCACTTACCGGACCATTTTGAGGGCCTAAATGAAGGTTTTTCAAGATTGAGCTTCTCAAATATCACCTATAGCATGATTGAGGCCCCAAAATGAATATCCTCAATGATACCTTTCCAATGGGCTATCATACGCCTAAAACGGAGATCGTATGCAAACGTTATGAGCCCGGTAAGTTAATGTACTAAATTAACCAAACGGGGCCCACATGACTTTATGCACTTCATCTCCTAGGGTTAGGGTTTTGGATGTCTAGGGTTTTTTTCATTCCTATTTATTGTAAAAGGCCTTCAGAGCCTCATTGTAATCATGTTCTTGCAAATGAGCACAGCCGTCACATCTCTTCTCAGAGATAAGTCGCCACCATTCCAGCAAGCTTGTTTTCACTGCTTTTTACAGTTTCAACTTATTTCATTATTGAAAAGAAAACCAATTTTACTGTATATTTGTTATTTTGTGTTAAGAATATGTTAATAATATGTATTCATTTCTTTCTACTCATAAAATCCAGATCAATGGTATCAGAGCAGTCTACTCCTTGTCATCTTAATGCATGTCCCCAACGAGGTCAGAGTACAAAGAGTTGGGTCTTGAGCTTGTTTCTCTTGAGGAAAAAATCTCTCGCAGGCCCAAGCGACCTATCATGGCAGGAGAAAATAAAGATGACGTGACAGGATATCCTTTCAAACTGTTGATTGAGGAATCCCTCATGCAACAGAGGAATGAGATGATGGATAGTTTCGCGCAAAGCCTTCGGCTACTACCAACAGGCAATGCATCTTCTTCGAGCGGAGGCACCACCCCCTTCAAGGTACAAATAAACTTCGATATTCATATATTTGAAGTTCAGATAGACACAAATGTTGTAGACAAGTGGTTGAATCTGCTAGAAGGGTATTTTTCTGTCCATAACTTCTCGAATAGAGAAAATATTACTTTTGTGCTCCTCAAAGTCATACCCCATGTAAAAGATTGGTGGGAAACGTTCTATGAGCAAAAGGAAATAGAGGAAACCTCATTATTTATAGTCACAACCACCTAGGGTTCCTTCAATGATGCTATTAAGGAACAATACTACCTTGCCAAAATTTATGATGACTTATATACCAAATGGACCACATTGCGACAAGAAAGAGACCAAGAAGTGTCAGATTTCACAAATATCTTCCATACCTTGCACACCAAGCTGGGTATCAAAGATTCGGAGTGACATATGGTGCTCAAGTATCGTGGTGATCTCCATAGATACATCCAGACCAAAATGGAATTTCTAGACATCTCATCCTAGGGTGCGGCCTATCGATATGATGTCAAAATAGAGCAAAAGCTCAAACAAAAAACACGACGATTTGGGCCTGGAAACCCCTCACAACAAAAGCCAGGAAAGGGTGGCCCTAACCCACAGAACAAAGGATAGAGAAAAGATGGACATTATCAAGACAACCAGTCCAAGCCGCAAGCAAAGAAGGATACTGGAAAGACAAAGAAAGATACCGGGAAGTGGTGCGACTTCTATAAGAGCCCTTGGAATAACAATGATGATTGTCGCTCAAAGTATTCGCTGGTGGTCGAAGTGAAAGCCTCTGAATCATATGCGGATTCTGACTTTGAGCCAAAACTAGAAAGGGGAAGACGGATAATTGACACAAAACCCAGTGCCACCATTTCTACCACCAAGTTCCAGCCTGGTGAACTAGATGAGCCAAAAGAAGGAGAGCACCTCTTCCATTCGTAAATGTGGGTAAAAGACACCCCGTTGCAATTCATCATTGATAGAGGTAGCCAGAAGAACCTCATCTCTGTATAGGTCATCAAGCATCTGGCCTTGCCCACAATGCCTCACCCACAACCCTACACCATTGGATGGCTCCACCAAGGAAGTGATCTCTGCGTCAACCAACAGTGTCGACTGTCATACAACATCAAGCCCTTCAAATATGATATATTATGTGGTGTTTCTCCTCTCAAAGTTTGTGATGTTCTTTTGGGCCAACCTTATTTATGGAAATGTCATGCTATATATGATTCTAGGCCTCATAGTGTTATTATTACTTTGAACAGGAAATTGTAAAGGATACCTGAGGCAGTCCCACCTAGTGTTATTTCCTTGATCTATGCTAAGCAATGCAGAAGGTAATCTCTCAGACAAGGAATTTTGTATTCTTCGTGATTCACTCTCAGAATAAGAGAAAGATCACAGCCACATCCAGGGTCTCTGCGACCAACCTCTCCACACAGAAGAAGCAAGTAGATAAGTTCATGGAAGAATACTCAGATATCTTCTCCTCACCTACCAGGGTACCTCTGCACTGCCAAGTCAAGCACCCCATTGATCTGACCCATGGTGCACTGCTACCCAATGGGCTAGTCTATCTTCGCTCTCTGTTAGAGAATGAGGAGATCAAGTGAAAAGTCCAAGAACTTCTCCACAAGGGGCACATCCGTCCCAACTCATCACCTTGTGGGAGCCCAATCATGTTGGTACAGAAGAAAGATGTAACTTGGTGACTCTGCATTTATTACCAGGCTCTAAATAAAATCACAGTCAGAAACTAGTACTTGATTCCCCAAATTGAAGACCTCCTTGATCAACTCACGAGGGCTAAATAATTTAGTAAGATTGATCTGAATTTTGGCTACCACCAGGTCTCGATAGAATAGACAGATGTATGGAAGACTACATTCAAGTCAAAGGAAGGCCTTTTTGAATGGTTGGTCATGCACTTTGTTTTGAAAAATTCTCTGACCACTTTCATGAGGATGATGGATGATATCCTATGACCATTCACCAATAATTTTGTAGTGGTTTATCTGGATGACATTCTCATTTAAAGCAAGACTTGGGCCAAACACTGGCAGCATATTCAATAGGTTTCTCACACCCTGCGACAACACAAGCTATACACCAACTTGGAAAAATGCTCCTTCGGCATGGACAGGGTCCATTACCTAGGCTACATAATTGATCAACATGGTGTACATGTGGATTGATCCAAGATCCAAGTCATCCATGACTAGCCAGCCCCAACCACACTCACTGAGCTTCAGAGCTTCTTGGGCCTTGCCAATTTCTACCACAGGTTTGTGTTAGGATTATCCCATGTTGCATGGGACCTCAGCCAAATCACCAAGGGTGGTGGTAAGGAAAAATTTGCGTGGGGCCGGTCCCAACAATAAGCATTCGATGATTTGAGGCAGTGTTTGTGCTCATCACCAGTACTTTCACTACTATACCTACAACATCCCTTTGATATCAAGACAGTTGCTTCATACTATGTTGTGGGTGCCATTATCACTTAGCACGGCCACCCTGTGGCCTATCATAGTGAGACACTATCCGATGTTGTCCGTAAGTACCCTACTTACAAAAAATAAATGTACTCCAATGTGAAAGCCTGCCACCAGTGGAGACATTACATTCTTAGGAAGGAGATAGTCACCCACATTGATCATAAGCCATTGCAGTTTATGTAGACACAAGGAAAATTTCAGAATGACCTCCATCAAAAGTGGTCCACATACTTGTAGCAATTCCACCTCAACATCAAGTATAAAACAGGAAGCACCAATCACGTCACTGAATGCCTCAACAGACCACTAGTCATGGAACTCACCACAGTGCTAGACTCTTATGGCCATGAGACCTATGGATGGCCCCAACTCTATGAGATAGACCCATACTTCGCCACCACCTACCAAATGTTGGGTGCAAACATAGTTGTCGATAATTTCTATCTTCAGGATGGGTTGTTGTGTCATCTTGGCCATATCTGTGTTCCATCAAGTGAACGATGGCAAGACACTTTGGCATCAAAAATATAGTAGCAATGCTACATAAACATTTCTACTGGCCAAAACTTTGACAGGGGGTCAACAAGTATATCAGGTCCTGCACTGCCTGCATTATTTCCAAACCAAACACTAAGAAATAGGGCATGTACACCCCTCTACCTACTCATGACAGGCCATGGGAATCCATCTCAATGGACTAAATGTCGGGCCTCCCATCCACCAAGCGGGGAAATGACTTGGTTTTTGTGGTTGTTGTCCATTTTTGTAAGATGGTGATTCTGGTTTCCTGGAAGAAGAGCATCACATCAGAGGCCACTACCAAGCTCTTCTTTGAACGAGTCTGGGTACATTTTGGACTCCCAAAAACCATTGTCTCAGATAGGAACAATCGATTTCTCAACACATTCTGGTCGATCCTATGGTCACTGCAAAACACCAAGCTAACCAAATCCACAGCCTTCCACCCCCAGACAAATGGCCAAACTAAGGTCGTAAATTGAATGGTTGTGCATATCCTTCACATGTATAATTCAAAGAAGCCTCGCACATGGGATGCGAGCCTTCCCTATGTCCAGCATAGATACAACCAATCCCTGCATAGCTCAACTGGCCATAGCCCCTTTCAGGTGGGGTTGGGATTCCAACCATTGGCTCCCATAGATGTTGCACCTCCCCTTGCGGTCACCTCAACCAACTCATCTCCTGTTCCAACTAAAGATGACAAAGCCACACGGTTCATTGAGCAGATCCAACACATCCACCAATAGGTTTAGGATATCCTACATAAGTCCAATGACAAGTATAAACAAATCCATGATCAACATCGGGTGCCACATAAGTTTCAGGTAGGAGACAAAGTTTGGTTGCACTTGTAGAAAGAACGCCTTACAAGACCCCATCAAAAGATTTTCCCACTCCGTTATGGGTCGTACACCATCACCAAGTCTGTGGGGGATAATTCTTTTGAGCTCAAAATTCCTCCTTTCCTTGGCTTTCACCTAGTGTTCAACATGGATCTCCTTCGCCCTTATTTCCCACCATTATTGAACACCTCAGATGTATCAAAATAGCTGACACCAACATAGTTCAACCTCGACTACATCCAATAGGCATCTAGTGATCAGATTGTGGACACACAGATGTTGTGAGTGGGAAATCCCTCTACAGACTAGCACTTAGGGTTTTTTCATGCATGCAGAAAAGACCTAAAGATTCCTACTTTCTACCGTCGTCTCGGACCTAATCCCCATTATTCTTAAGCAAATACGTAGTTAAGAAGATCAAGTGAGCATACCTTATTTTGGGCATTTGATATTGATGCTCCCTCATGCTTGATCGCTCTTTTACTACAGCTCTCCTCCCAAGGTTGACCTTCATTCACATAAGACAAATAAAGAACTCCACATGCATTTGATTTATAGATTAATGGGTCAGAGATCCAATCAACATGTATGCAATAAACCATGAAAACCTCATATGGTGGGACATGAAAAGTACTTTTTTATTATTAACTTCAACAAATCAACTTACAATGATGAAGCTGGCCACTGCTCTACGAACCTGGTCCTGGGCTCCTCTTCAACTGTCCTCCAACTTCTTTGCTCTATATTTCTCTTTGCAAAAGGATGGCTAAAGGTTGGGACAAAGGGAATGCGCAATCGGGTATAGTTTCTTTACTATGATTCTCCTTTTCCAAATGGGAGCCCTAACCATTCTTTTATAGGTTAGAAGAAGCTAGGTATTGGGTCGAACCCTCGGCCATGCATGGCTGGAAGGTTTAGTTAACTCACCCAAAGTTGTGTGTTCCGTCAGCAACTTTCCTTTTTCTGTGCTTTTGTAGGTACACGCAGGTTTTTTTGGGTCAGCTAGCATGTACACGCATGCAGTAATGGAGTAGGGCACATGGACCTTTATAAAAGGTGTTTTTAAGAAGAGTTGTTAGTAGTGTTTTGGCAAAGAAGGAATCTGAGATGGCCTGATGCTAGGTAAGAATGTCTGGTGAAAATTAGGGCTATAACAGATGCCCTCTAACATGTGAGGTTAGAAGAGCATCTTATGGCCGAAATACATTAACAATATTCACCAATGTGCCGAACAAGTGATCCCAGGGACCAGAAATTGGGAGGTGCCATCTGCAAAAATAACAATTGTCTCACCGAGGCGGGCATACACATGCTCGAGATAAAATAAAATAATGGCTACCAATCAAATGCACTATGGATCCATGTCATATAACTATATAAAGTGTAGCCATGAGAAATACATAGTGGAGCTACATCTCATAATAAAAAAGATATACATGTAGAGTATCCATCTTCTTAGAAGTTGATAAGGCCTAATGGCTGGAGATGAGGTCTTTAGAGCTCGAGCAACAACTTCGAAATCTTCAAAACTCGGGTAGGAGTGTAATATGAGTGTATGACTTCACTACCCAGAGGTCTTCGATGACTCATTGGTCATGGACTAGAGAATCTTGATGATCAGACTGAAAGCTTCATTGATTTTGAACAAAGACTTGATTGGACGTTCAGGATGGTTGGGCATGAGGGAAAGAGACAAACTGCAAAGGGGTTGACTCAGGCTTGGTAAAAAATTCCCTTGGACAATAGCACGACAAATGATGAGACTCAGGCAGCATGGCATTAACATAAGTTTACGAGGAAGGAAGCAACGCAAACTCTCCATATGTTTGGAAGAATAACCAAACGGAGGAGGACACAACTCTATGTAGCGAGAACAACTTCCTAAGGTCATATTAAATCCCAGAGTTTGACGAACAAACAGATCGATGTGCTTTATCCAAGGGCGACTCATTATGCTGCCAATAAAGAAAATACTTTTCCCTTCCTTTTTTGGGGGTATATTTGATTTTTTTGTCTTTTTCAATAATTTTTGGAAAAAGAATAAAATAATATTACGTTACAAAGGAGGAATGAGTGTTGCAAACATACTAGTCCAGGGCACAGGGACAAGACTGATGTTCAGAGTAAGGAAACTCAAGGAAAAATCCTCCAAGGGCCAAAGGTGTCAAGACGCAGAGGCAAAGTGCTACAGGGCTTGCGTATAAGGCATGATTTAGATGATTCAGTTGAGAGCAACATGGAGTTGGCATTATGCCAAAGACGCGGGCATGCAAATGCGATTAATAAAACACATAATGGTAACATCCTTCGATGTGAGTTTAACAAGCCCAGAGAAGGTAAGGTCGACATTTTTTTATATTTAGAGAGTCTAAAAAAAAGTAAAAGGAGACTCTGATGGGGTACCTTTTTCGAAATTAGTCTAGTCGGTTCGAAAAGGGGGTAAACTAGCACCGACAAGACATCTATTCAAAACCATTTTAACAAGTGTGATAAAGACAAGATCACCTGGCCATTTTTTCATTTTTAAGGAGTCTGAAAAAAGCTTAACTATGGACTCCATCAGGAATGTTCTTCTGGACCACTTTAACGAGTGTGAAAGAATAAGGTCACTCAACGACCTTTTCAATTTTAGGGAGTCTAAAAAGATCTTAAATATGGATTCCATGGGGGTTCCTTTTTCCTACATTTAGTCCCTCAGGCTCGAAAGAGGGTTTAAATGATACCTGAGAGTACTCTTCTAGATAACTGAAGTTCCTTAGAGTATACCTTTGTTCGTACAGTTGACCGTCTAGATAGAAAAAGGGGTAAACTACCGTCAGACAGACGTGACTTCAAATTTCAGTTTAACAAACGTGAAAGGCCACAAGATCACTTGGTAATCTTTTCATGTTTAGAGGTTCTGAAAAGGGTTTAAAAGAAGGCCCATGTAAGGAACGTTCTTCCGGACCAATTTAACGAGTGTGAAGAAACAAGGTCACTCAACAATATTTTCATCTTTAGGGAGTCTAAAAAGGGCTTAAAGAAGACTCCAAGGGGGCTACAACTCATGTATGAAACTAGTTCAGGTAGAGCTCGCTGCTAGGCTCAGACCAAGAGTCTCTTCGATAGTCAACTTGGAAAGTCTCCCAAAAGGGAAGAAAACACAAACCACGGTGTAAGTCCTCCCTTGGTATAGAAACCATAGTCATGGCTTCAAGGATAGCCTCATCTAAAGGCAATTCAAACTCCAAGAAATGACATAAATGAGGGTCGACAGTCCCAAAGGGTGAATTAAATTGACCATACTCCATATGACAATCGAGGTTGTGGCCAGGAATGGAAGATTCTATCAGCGAAGAATCACAAGCATGAGGGATTGAGGATCTACAAACAACGAGATCAGACTCAGAAGGATACTCAAGCCCACTTGGACTAAGAGGGGGAGGCAAGGGCTCCCATGCCCCCATTGGATAAACCAATGGATCAATTGTTGAGACTAAGTCGTGGGAAGGCCAACATGATTTCACAGGCTCATGCTCAGAAGAAATTGAACATCGAGGATAACATGCCACATAATTAACCCGTGGCAGGGTATAGTCTACACGAACGCTAGGAACATATAAAGGGGTAGTCTGAAATAATGTTGAATTAGGATGGTGATTATCAGATGCCAACTGGTCGATAGTGACAATGCTTCCATTGTGAGGGAAATGCATCACCCGGAAGAATGTAGACACCACAACATTCATAGCATATACATAATCACGCCCGAGAAGCATATTGAAATCTAACGAGCCTTGCACCACTATAACATTGACACAGACAATATTCCCACCTAATGAGATAGGAAACTGAGGAAGAACCCCCAAATAATCACTAGCATGTCTGTTAAAAGCCAACAACTCATACGAAGAAGACACAAGCTCAGGAGATCCCAATACTTTCCAAACTGAGGAGGATAAAATACTTGTAGAGGCTCCCTCATCCACAATACATCAATAAATGTTTGTTGAATTAACTTCAACCCTTATTTGAAAAGGTGCAGTAGAAGGAAGACGAGGCTCAACAAGGTCATTCCAATCAAAGGAAACCATCCTATGGCTTGGAGGGGGTGTGCTCGAAACAAGTGGAATGCCCCCTTGTTCTAAAAGTATTGAACCGAAAATGCTAAAAACATAGTCAGTAGACACATCACTCCCCAAAAGAAGAGTGGGATCATCTGATGACTTCATTGTCATGACCACTTTTTCAACCAATGGTTGAATAGGCTATGGGACTACATGGTCTAAAGGCACCTCATCCCCCAAAA
>SNQJ01S0010803.1:155584-182999 GCA_010110895.2 Picea sitchensis | reverse complement strand
CACACCTGCAAGCGAAGATCGGATACTAAAGATGTGGTATGTGTAGGAAAAGGAGAAGACTAAGGTAAGGAAATTTTCCAAATTTATCTATTTTTAGCACTTAAGGAATTGCATGAATAAAGATTAGAAAAGAACATACCTCCACCTACCCAAAAAGTTGATGAACTATGCAATAGGAATATGGTCGATGTGGCTGCTAGAGCATGGAAGATGTCACTGTTGTATGATCATGTGAAAGGTGAATGCTACTGTAGCTGCGACTGTTGTAACTGCTAGATCAAAGAATGTGAAGTGGAGGAATCTGAACTGCTACTAATGAATCATGGAAAAGAGGAAGTATGAAAGTGGAACTGTAGTACTCTCATATAGCCGAAGTCATGTTGTTGTAATAGTTGAGGAGTCATGGAAAAGTGTATAGTCTTCACCTGTTGCGAAACCCGATTGTACAATTCTAGTCATGCAAATGAATGTGTTGATGTCGAGCATGAAGAGAAGTCATTGGATTACCGACCATTGATGAATATCTTTAACCAATGCAAGTCAAACTCACCATTGATGTCAATGAGTGCCAAGGTACCCGAGTACATATTGCGAAGTGGGAATAGATTTGCTGATGTCGAGCCACTTGCAAGATCCGACGATCAAGGGACATTGATGTATTCCCATGATTGTCAGTGAGATAACTTTCCATTAAGGCATGCAAGCCTCTAGGTACTCAAAAGGAATTCTATTCTATATCCCAAATAAGGTGCTGAGGTCAATGGGGAAAGACTTGTTGAAAGGTGGGCCTTAAGGAATCCCACATCAGTCAACGCGAGTTTGTAAAAATGATTGGTAGGACTATAGATGAAAAGGCCTCAGTAGAAATAGTGTGTATGAAAAAGAAAGAAAGGTAATGTAGTCGTCAAAAAGGGAACTGAATGGTTTTATTTGCAAGGCAAAATGAATGGAAAAATAGGAAAGAGATGTATGTGACTTAGAAAGATAGGCATGTGTGAATCCAGGACCGATAAGGCAATGAAATAGTGGACTCCAACATGGATGACGAATAAAATTGGAAGGAGAAATGCGGGTATTCATGACACAAATGGGTTTATGAATGGTTTCTTGTGTAACTGCAAACGTCATGAGATGTATGAAGATCAACTCCTTCAAAGTGTCCAACAAGACATGTTTCATGGAAAGATATTGTGATTCTTGAAAATCACTTCGTCATGAAATGCGACCGGTTGTAAACCTGAAAAAGCTTAGTACCAATTCCTGCATGAAAAATTGTGAGAAGTTTGAAAAACATAATCATGGAGAAATAAGTACGAACGTGGCAAAAGAAAAGACGTTTTTACCTGTTGTTTTTTAGTGCTAGATGCCTCTCCCAATTTCTTTCAAAGTGACTTCAAGAAAACAAATTAGTGTTTAAGCGTAAATGCATGTGTTGGCATTGTTTTTAGAAATTTGTTGAAAAGTCCATTTGCGATTTGGCAGTTTTATAATTTTTATGTATTCTGTGATGTTTTGATTTTTCTAATTTTGATTTTTATAGTTTGTTTTCAAATTTTTATAGTAATTTTTTTTTTTTTTTTTTATCCAAAAATTGGATGTAGACCCAAGTTTCAGAATTAAGAGAACGAAAATTGGTTATATTACAAGTAGTTTTGATTTATGCCTATTAGTGTACTATAACACTAGCATTCTGTACCATGAAATCCAAGAAAAGACTAAGTTAACACCCTCAGGAAAAGTTGGATAACCTAACTATTACCACAAGCATTTTGAAGTCTGACACATAAGATGCATCATCAGTATACCACATGAGAAAACAAGTTGTCCCCAACCCAACCTAACTAACCTTCACTAAAAGTAAGTCAGTGTTCTTGTGAGAATCTTGAGATGGTAAGCCCAAGCAAGTTGTTCCCAAGATTTTTAGTATATTTTAATGTTTCTATGAAGGGGAATTTCAAAATTTGTGATCAAATAAAAAATAAGTTGAAACTGCTATCCATTACAAGTATGGTTATCGCTTACTGTCCATTCCATGTTTTGAATTTTCCTACTAAGAAAACTTTTAATCATAAATGCAAGGGATACATTGCACCCCTCACTATGCAGAATTATAAGTTTTAGTCTTCTTGAACATTGACCAACTCATACTCCACAAGAGAGAGATTATTCTCCTCCTTCACCGAGAATTCTGCAGGCTCAGTCACCTCAATCCTACCTCATTTATCAATAACAAGTCACATTGAACCTTTAAACATGTCGATCTTTGCGCAAGATGACTGTAGACCCTTCCTTCATAAGATCCACTTGCTCATTTCTGGCTGTGAAAATAACTATGCCTGTTTCGTCACCAATTAAACATTCAACTATTCACATTTGATGAACTTGGCTATCAGGATGCCCCTTCTGAAGAACAATCTTGGCACTTGTTACCTTCACTATCAAATTGTGGCCAAAAGTTCCCAGTCGAAGCTGATCAATCTTGGTAAACACGAGCTTCCTCAAATTCTCATTGGGATTAGAATTAGGAGACGACATTGTCTCTCTCTCACTCCTCAACATGAAACCCTTAAAAAAAATGCCTGAAAACCCCTCTCAACAGTGGAAATAGAATCACATAATGGAATAGAAATTCAGAAAACAAAAACAAGCATGCATACAGGATCGGATGGTGTGGGAACATCTGGTCAGATAGACTCTCCAGATCTTATGAGACATGGAAGGTAAAACATGGATTTAAGAGGACTCGTAGTGCCCTTTGCACCCTGTGGAATGGCACGTCACAACTTATCATTCCCCCTCTTAATGGTGCAATTCGAGTTTAGGAATCAAGGATTAATTTACAGCTTTGAATGGGATGGTGAAAAGAGGCTGACGGATGTGATTTCGTGATATTGGGATCCCAATGATCTCTCGCTGAGATCAATTATATTTTAATCACTTAAGTTATTACTACAGTTCCAACAGAAAAGATCTTAGAGTGATCACCGATGAGAATAAGAAGGGGGTATTTACCAAAAAGAGGTCGAACGGAGCTCAGAACGATCAAAGCAGGCTAGGGTTTGAAAAACAATTCGCTGCATTATCCTATGGCCTTGCATTTAGTGGATTCAGCGTAGAATTGTAAGGTTTTGAGTTGCTCGGGGAAGACATTCATCAGGAAATAAAAAAATGGCAGATGGTAAGAAACCAAGTGGAAAATCTGGCGGCAAGGATGACAGTAAGAAGGATGTTGTGGTTGCAATCAGCACAGGCTTTGTTGTCTTCACTGGAATAGCTTTGAGCATTGCAGTCACAGGAGTATATGCGGTTGTCTGCGAATTAGAATTCAGAACTGAAATCTCAAGACTGCAGCGTCTGTGCAACTTCGACACTAATTAACATTGTTGCTTCCGATAGAGCTGCAAAAATGGCTAGATTCAAACAAGCAAAAGATGAAGTTGAGAGGGAAATTGCTTCTTATCGGGCATAGAGGGAAGTTGAATTTTGGAAGAAGGTCTCAAAGACCACTGGTGATTGGGGATCCAATGTTAAGCGACTTGAGGAGTAAACAAAAAAAAAGATTGAGCATTGGTTATGACTATCGGGCTTTGTCCAAAAACTCTCCAACACTATTTTTATTTTTTTTATTATTATTTTTTTTATTTTTATTTTTTTTATTTTGTATTATTCCTAGATTAAATAAAATACAAACCTACTATATAAAAATCTAAACCTTAATTTCTATCTTTTTTATTTTTATTCCTAATTTAACTTAAAGCATTTAGTGTTTTGTCTCTTTTTTTTTATTTGTTTTATTTTTCAATTATATTATTCTTAAATTTTTAAAGAAAAATAAAAAACAATTCAAATTCACATTAAATTAAAGAAAATAAATTTATGAGCAAATGGAGATAAATTCTTTGTGATTTAAAGATGAAATTGATTAGGCATGTTTGCAAACATTGATTTATTCATTCCTGAAAAAGTTAAAGATATATGACATTTTTTGATCCTCGCGATCACACTAAGCATGGAGGAGGGCATACTTATTGAAAGCAAAAAACTAAAAATGATATGTTTTATTCCTTTCAACCTACCTACTCTACTTCTAATTGGAATTTAGAAAGCAGTTACGTGTAATCAAACTTCCAGTGTAGCCATAAGCACAATAGTAATAAGAATATGTTCACTATGAATTTTGTGAATGACAATCGAAAATATATATAAACGTGTGAAATTGATGGTTGAAATTGTAAATTAACAAAATAAAAAGAAAAATTGAATGGATCTAACCTGGTACCTACTTGAAACCATCGTTCGATAATGCTTTCGTAGGCATAGATTTCACTCCTCAGATCTTGTCACAACTCCTCGTTATCCTCCTCAATCTCCTGCTCACATAACTATTCGTCATCAGATGTGCAGAGTGATTCGTATGTTGATTCATCATTTGTTGTTGGAGGAGTAGTTAAGCCCTCGACTGCTATCAAGATCTCCTTTTTGTGAGAAGAGGATATTATGACTTTTGCAAGGATTTGATTGAGTTGTTCCAAGCTTACACTCATAGTTAAACCATATCGAAAAGGGAGATTGATTTATCATCAAAGATTTGAATTTGAAACTAAGAAATTGAAACTATTTGTAAAAATAAAACACGCTAAACTTGAACTCCTTGCGTTACTGAGACCCTGTTGTCACCAGGTTATCTGTTCACACAACTAGCTCATTGAAAAAACATTTTAATGAAAATCAAACCAAATACTAAAAAAAACAAAAATGAAAAACTAGTACGAAACAAGTGCAAAACAAGTGTGAAATGAGTACAAAACCAAAGATGAACAAAATCAAAAGCAAACTAGTATGAAAGCATAAACTAATTCACAATCCAAATTTTACACTAAACTTTACACTTGCATGAAATAAAATCAATTGCACACAACTAAAAAATAAAATCTAACTCTAACCCTTTTAACACCTCCTCAGCAACGACTCCAAAATCTCGAGCGAATTATATGATAGTAATTGTGACATAAATTATCAATATGGAGTCGTAATCTTATGATATGTACGCAAAGTATATGTAGGGTAAGAGTATTTCTAATCTATGCTAATGATTGAAAGAAACATATTAAACTATTGTCGTTGAATCTAAATCTAATAAAGCACAAAATATGCAACTAATCTATGAAAGGAAGCTATCCTAATGCTACATAAACTTGAGACTAAAACTGAATCTATGAAATCAAATGAGACATAATCTAACTATGAAAGAAAAAACTTAATCTAACTATGAAAGCATGAAATCTAGAATTAATCTATGAAAACATGAAAGTGTGTAAATTAAATCTAATAAAAGCATTTTAAAAACATCTACAAAAACACACGACAAAAAGGTAAATGACAAACCACTATGAGAAAGTAAAATCTTGCATTAAAACAATCCAATACATGACAAATAATGAAAATCACTATCTCAAAACTACAAGACTATGAATCAAAGCTCAATCACTCTATTCTTCTATTCTCTATTCTAGACAGAGGCCTCCTTCTCAAATGAGGAGAGAACCCAGTTATTTATAGATGAATAAAGATAACAAACTCATAATTAAAGATCCACTTTTCTCTCAACCTATCCCTTCAAATCCTCCACAAATATCTTAGATAAGATATTCTATCCATGATCTTCTCTTTAAAGTTAGCTTGAATGATTATCTCCAAATCAAATCTTGAAGATGAAATTCGAATTTGAAGCTAGGTGGTGATTTTTAACTTCGTGAAAATCTTCAAATATGCTTGTAGTCATCAAAAAACTCGTCCAACTTCGAGATATAATGAAAATATGTTAATTTTCTAATATTTAATCACAAATTCTCTTAAAAATACTTGAAAATAAATAATTTGGAAATTGGAGATATAAACCCATATGTATTATTAAAGTGGTGGATATTAATGGTTTTATGGAAGGATAAGATAAGAATGAGGTGATAAATGGTGTATGATAAAGGAATAAAAGGTCTATTTATGTTGTCCAACAAAGACTACAAGGTCTAAAGGCACCTCACCCCCCAAAAGAGGAGTGGGATCAACCGATGGCTGCATCGGCATGAACGCTTGCTCAACCAATGGTTGAATATACTGTGAGGAAACCTTAGAAGACTCAGAATCAGAAGAGCTTGTAGACAGGGACCACAATCTTTGTACCTCTAGAATGCCAAGGCATAAATGAGTAAGGTGATCTCCCTTGCAAAGCTTACAAGGGAACTTAGGCTTACATCCTATCCATCTAGGTTTTTCAACAGAATCAATGCCCACAGCATGACTGGCAGTGGTTGGTTTCACATCTCCAACATGACTTGCAGAGGTTGGTGATGGATCGATAACATGACTCGCAGAGGCTATAGACCTATTTATAGTATGACTAGCAGGAACTGGACTTTTTCCCCCAACATGACTTGTAGAGGGTGGTGATTTCTTCTTCCTATTCTTCCTCTTTCTATTTCGTTTAGACTTCCAATTACTATTAACTGTACTTTCACTAGAGGTGGGAGAAGGAGGAGGAGAAGACTTTGTTGATGAAGAAACATCAACAGGGTGCTCATGACTTAAGGTGCTTAACTAAGAATCGTAAAGAGAATTTGGGACATTTGGAATGGTACCCAACCAAACTGGTAATCCCACATTCAACCCAGGAATGTACAAAGTGGCCATCAAAGGGACACCAACGTTTCCGAAGAAGGGAAAACAACAAGAATCCCCTTGCGAAGGGGTTCCTTGGTTGGTATGGTCGGGAAAATTAGCCATGAATATCCTATGCACAGGTTCTCCCCTTGCGGGATCGTTCAAGTTCGTTGGTATCAAAACAATGCCTATAAAGAGGCAACTCCACATTTCTAAGAGGAAGACCAAAAGGTCCTCATGACTGGCAGAGTGGGTGGTCTACCACCCTAGGTCAGAGACCCAAATCCACGACTGACTAACTCACTATGGAAAACTAGAGAGCATAGAGCACACACTAAAAGTTCCTAAAGGAAAATCAAGCAAATGACTAACTAGTTGGAAGAACAGTTACAACAACCAACACTAGAGCAACTTACCAGTGCAAGTGCAACTCGAACACGAAATCACCCTCTGGGTATAGTATACAAAGAATGGACCGATGTCTATCCTAGGTACTGTGGTATACCCCCATAGTCACCTGTGTATGTCTCTAAAAAAGATAGGCAACTAGGTTTCCAACGCGCGAACAGTCACCAGACAGGTATAGTCGAAAGTCGGGTAGACCACAATGAGCAGGGTATCGAGCCCGAAACCTGTCAAGGGTATCGAAGGCAAGTGTTCTAGAAGACAACTAAGGACCTCGAATGGATTCGAGACCCATGAAGCTCTATGGAAAAAGCAATCGACGAAATCCCAAGACAAACCCTCTATATATGCTCTCCACTATGATTGGTCCAGCTTTGGAGGGGTTATCTTCACTACCTTTCTGCACGCGACCTCGTGTTTATCCCATGTGTTAGAGGGGGTTCCCAGATAACTTTCACGATACTGGACTTTGACACTCCCTATCATAGACTCTTATGTATGTTTTGCAGCCTTGAAGAGTTTCCTCTCCAACCTAAATCAAGGCTCTAGCCTAGACTAGTTGATGAACCCTATAAAACATAAAGTCTAGTTGATTTTAATTAGCGTTCTTTTTGTTGGMTTTATTTACTCAAAATGGTATGGTAGTGCAACTGATGGTKTTAAGACTCTTGCAAAAAAATGATGAAACTTACATGAACACTAGCAAAGAATGATTATATTTCTTTCTTTTTTTGTTTTTTTTAAATGCTTTTAAGATGAGAAGAAAACACAACACTATGCTAATTTATTTTCCTTTTCAAATAACAATGCAAAGAAAATGCTAGGAAAGAAAGAGATCTAACAAACTATTTTTTTTTATATTTTCTTCCAATCAAAACAGAAATAACAAAATATTCTAAAAGAAACTGATGAATGCATGATTCGTGCCCCCCCCCCCGCGCCATGAGGGGGATTTATTTTTCAAAATGCAACTCATTTTTCTTAAAATTTCAAGCTAAAAATAAGTTAAAAAAGCTAAGAAACAAAAGAAATATTTTAATGAAAAAGCAAACTATTGTTGTGATCAAACCCAAGTTACTGACTGCTATGATAGAGACCCAAAAACCTGAGAGGTATAACTCTTGAAAAAGGAAAGGATGACTACCTTACCCTAAACAAAACGTTTCTCTACAGGCACGTTGCTAACAGTTCAACAGCAAGCATGTGCACATGAGCTGTGTAAATTCAAGGCACGTGTACACGCGTGCTGGCCTTATACAGGCCACGTGTACCTCTGCAACTCTTCAAAAAATGAAACGACGAGAAATCAAGAACTGGAAAAGACTACTGGTATTGAGAACTAGAATCTCTTGAAGACTCAAAAACTTATTTTAATAGAAAAAGAAAACAATTGAAGGAACATTTCATCGAACAAAACCAATATGAGGTGAAACCTAAGCTACAAAACTGCAAAAAACAGAGACTAGAATGAGTTCCAGAAAACCCCTGAGAAGGATTACTTCTGACAGGGGAGAGGATGATTGCCTCCCTAAAAGAAATTTTCTGAAATCATACACGCGACTGACACCTCCTCAGCTAGCGTGTACACACAGGCTGTGTGAGGGTAGGGCACGGGTACATGCGTGCAAACCTTATACAGGCCGCATGTACCTCTGTGGGTCTCGAAAAAAGTATGCAGTCAAGCAAAGAAAAAGAGATAATTGGTATGGAAGACCAAAATCTCTATTAGCTCATACTTTTGAAGAAACTTTAAAAATAAGTAATGAAACCAATTTTTAAAAAATACCCAAAAAACAAAATATTCCTAGAAACCCTAGAGATCCCCAGTATGGTTTCCAATTTTGTTGTGAGTGGGAAATCCCTCTATGGACTAGCACTTAGGTTTTTATCATGCATGCAGAAAAGACCTAAAGATTCCTACTTTCTACCGTCGTCCCAGGCCTAATCCCCATTATTCTTAAACAAATATGTAGTTAAGAAGATCAAGTGAGCATACCTTATTTCGGGTGTTTGATATCGATACTCCCTCACACTTGATCGCTCTTTGACTACAACTCTCCTCCCAAGGCTGACCTACATTCACACAAGACAAACAAAGAACTCCACATGCATTTGATGTACATATTAATGGGTTAGAGATTCAATCAACATGTATGCAATAAACCATGAAAACCTCATATGGTGGGACAGGAAAAGCACTTATTTATTATTAACTTCAACAAATCAACTTACAATGATGAAGTCGGTCACTGCTCCACGAACCTGGTCCTGGGATCCTCTTCAACTATCCTCCAACTTCTTTTCTCTATATTTCTCTTTGCACAAGGATGGCTAAATGTTGGGACAAAGGGAATGTGAAATCGGGTATAGTTTCTTTACTATGATTCTCCTCTTCCAAATGAGACCCCTAACCCTTCTTTTATAGGCTAGAAGAAGTTAGGTATTTGGTTGAACGCTCGGCCATGCATGGCCGGAAGGTTTAGTTAACTCACCCAAAGCTGTGTGTTCCATCAACAACTTTCCTTTTTCTGTTCTTTTGTAGGTACACGTGGGTTCTTTTGGGTTAGCTAGCATGTACACGCATGCAATAATGGAGCAGGGTGAGTGGGCTTTTATAAAAGGAGTTTTTAAGAAGAGTTGTTTAGCAGTGTTTTGGAAAAGAAGGAATCTGAGATGGTATGATGCCAGTAAGCATGTCTGGTGAAAATTAGGGTTATAACAACAGATCAAGGGAACTCAACAACAAAGGATCCAACTTTATCGAGTCGTCAAAGTAGGGTAGCTCCTGCACCAAGGCAAGTGGCTCACCCGGGACCAAATTCAATATAAATTTCCTCATCTGATGGGGGAACTCAATGCAATGGAGACCATTGATTCCTAAGGAGGGAGGATTGATCCAAATGGATATCGGTGGCCACCCACCTTTTCCAACTGGCTCAAAATAGTTTTCTGACAATTTTCGCAATTTACTATTTTTAGCAGTTTTCACTTCTGAGGCCATTTTGAGGGCCTAAATGAAGGTTTTTCATGATTGATATTATCAATGATATCCTACATCATTACCGAGGCCCCAAAATGAATCTCCTTGGTGATACCTTTCCAATAGGCTATCATACGCCTAAAACGGAGATCGTATGAAAAAGTTACGACCTCGGGAAGTTAATGTACTAACTTACCCAAACAAAGCCCACATGACTTTTGGTGGTTCATCTCCTAGGGTTAGGTTTTTGGATGTCTAGGGTTTTTGGCATTCATGTTTATTGTAAAAGGCCTTCAAAGCCTCATTGTAATTATCTTCTTTCGAATGAGCGCAACCGTCACATCTCTTTTCAGAGATAAGCCGCCACCATTCTAGCAAGCTTGTTTTCATTGCATTTTACAGTTTCATCTTATTTCATTATTGAATAGAAAACTAGTTTTACTATATCTCTGTTATTTTGTGTTAAGAATCTGTTAATAATCTGTATTCATTTCATTCTTCTCATAAAATTTGGATCACATGGGGCCCCCACCCTCCACCAGTTCTCTTTCATAACTTGCGCCCTAACAGGCCAAGCCATATTTCACTGGGTCACCCATTTCTGTATCTATATACTCAACCAAAATTATTTTTTATTTATTTGGTAATTGTAAAAATCCTTTGTTTCCATCATTTACTTATCTTTTTTTCATCACCCTTGATGCCCTTCATTTTCCCTGGCAACGCAACCCATGTCACCCTTGGTTGGGGCATCCACATTTTTTCATTCTGACATTGTCCACGAACCCCAAGTATCCCAAGTCCATGTACCCATGATCTCTGAGTTTTTCCACTTTGTTATCCTCTCACACAGTTTAACCCTATATCTAGTTGTCCCCCTAACACTAGATACAGTTTTATGGTTGCTGCCAATCATCCTTCAAAATTCCCCAGCCAAGGGAAGTCTTGAGTCTCACCGCATCTTGACTTCGTTCATGTTACTTATCCATACCTGATATCACCTTAGTGGATTTCATGAAGACCTTTTCTTCTTGGAGTCACATCTCCCTTTCTGTGGACATTAGCCCAATTTCCAGAAGGGAAGTAGTATCTTGACTCTCATTACCTTTACAATGAGGAGTCCTAGACAACACAAATAAAATCATCATTGCCCTCTGATTCCGTTGACCCCCATAACATTCAACTTTAGAAAAATCTCATGTTATGGTGGGTCTTACTATGCAACTATTGCAGTTGTTTCATACCAGCCAGAGACCTATGAATTCTTTAGGCCACCAATGCCTACGAGTCATCGACACTTATTATAGTCATCCTTGCCTCACTTCACATATCGTTCACCATTCAGAACTGTCATCTGTTGTTATCAACTTCTCCCGAGGGAACTGTAGTTATCTACATCAACATACATCTTCAGTTATAGTCTCACACTTTGGTTACATGACACAAGCATGGGGAATGCCCACCTTGTTTGTACTCAGATTTTTTTTTCTCCTTAGAGAAAGGTTTGGGTCCCACAATTTTCCCTCTCCCTCCAACAGATCGCTATTGTATTTCCTCTCTTCACTCTTCATTACAATGGCACTCTCAGAAAAATAAACATTGGTGTATTTTGGCTATACGTATTCTCATATCCTCACACATCAGGGGGCATCTGTTATCACTGAAAAATCATCTCCAACATTGCACGCAAATGGTTGAGGAAACAAATCAATACCAACTTCAATTAGTCCACCTACAACACTGAAATGCATTCAAAAAGAAAACAAAATATACAAATTGGGTCAAAAATTGACATGCACAAATTCACCAAAGGAAGCACGCGCATAGTTCACAGTGCGCACGGGCCAACACAGCCCTCAGAGCGCACAATGCACCAAGTGTGTGACTGTGTATGAGACAATCCGCACACTTCTATGAACAACACATGTATGGATCTTCTCAGCCCATCAACCACTTATGGACCAACCCCCAACATGATTTGACCCTCATATCTGAGAGAAATCTAAATGGTAGGTTGGTCAAGGACTAGAGTGTGCCCTAAAAGGCCCCTTGTTCACAGTATGAACCAATTAAAATTTTCCATGTATGAATGATGTAAATAAGATCCATGGGTGCACTAAGAAACCAATATCTTCATAGTATTGTTATGTTGCAAGAATTCTCCCTTGAGAATCCTCTTTTCTCTTTGGAGACTTCAAGCACCATTGCAATAGGTCATTCCACTCACCTCTTGAGGGAATAGGCATTGTTGTTCTTCACCATTTTCCATTTCTTCCATTTTATGAAGAGCTATCCATTATGGAACTCAAGAGCCCTCCCTAGGAGGAAGAGGGGACTCGTAAGTCCGTATTTTTCTCTATGGTGTTTTTCCTACTAATCTATTGATCCATTGGTAGAATTATGTTGGTCATTGTTTTATTTTCATGGTTCTAAGTTTCTCATGCTTCCTAACATTTATTTCTTAGCTTTTTTCATTTATTTCTTTGTTTATACATGTGTTTGGATTGTTTAACCCACTCACAAACTTCTTTCTTGTCTAGCATGCTCATATAGACATGCAAGTGTTGTTTTTTTTCTCACCCAAGTGACAAAACCAACACATAGTAGGAATGAGTTGTTCCTAGAGGTTCTTGATCTCCTGCCTATATTGATCTATTGTTTGCACAATTTGATCAATTTTTTGCATTGTCATTGGCTCTGCTATTTGTGATCTTTTTGGAATTATGTCATAGGCTACAACCACTCCCTGCTCGAGCATATCCGCACAATCTTTCTCATATTTGGTCTCAAGATTGACTTTCTCGAGCACCAACTCCAACTCATCTATGTTGTCCTTTGTGTGTTGCAACTCTATTGCGCCTGTGCGTGTGCGCGACTATAACTCATGTGCAACACTGACTTGCAGTTTGTATAGTTTCTTGGTTGGTATCCACCCCATTACCAACTATATATGTGCTAGATATTTCAAGGCCTACAATCTCATCCATGCGCAACATGCTGGGTGTAATGTGGAAAGTTGGGCTCACCTGTGCTATCGTTTCGATCATATCCTTTTAGCTTGGTGCAGCCTTGGCTCCTAATTTAGATGTTGTGGAGAATGACTTTGTTCCTCTTCCCACCCTCTGTGCTTCTCTGATCTACTCTAGGACCTACCTTAGGTCGGCGAGCTCATCCTAGATTAAGTCCCTTTGGTGTTGGGCATCTTCAAACTCGTTAATTTCTCGATTGTGGACTCTTTTGGCCACGAGGTCCACGTCGTCCTCGATGATAGTATATTATGGAGGCATCTTATGTGCCTTGTCCTTATTGCATTCACCCTCAGTGTGTATGATCGACCTCTTGGTCTAGCCTTGTTCCTTTTGGGTAGCACTTGATGTAGTTCCTTGTGCTATATCATCCCCTTTTTCTTGTTCTTTCAGTTCCTGGTTGGTGTCATTTTTCCCGTCATGGGTACCTTTCTTTGGCAAACCCCCTTTATTTTGTTGTTCTAGCTTCTAACTTGGCTTTGAATTCTTTGGCACAGTTTTATCTCTGAAAGGTGTTTGATCTTGCCCTACATCCACCTCCTTATCTATGGGCATCTCTTGAGTTGGAACCAGAACTCTCTAGTCATCTTGCCAATCCTTGATGGCCATCTCTACATCCTCTTCCTTGACACAATATCACAGTTTTATCCATTCCTTCTTGGGATCCCTTCATGCTTGGATCCATATGGTATGCCTGGTTGCTTTGAATTTCACAATCTCCCGATATTGCACAACCACTTCTAGAGTAATTTTCCAAGTGTTGGCAATGATTTCATGCATATCCTTGTAATACCCCATGAACATGATTTCATTTTCACTTCTGGTTTTGGAGTCTGAAGTGATCCCCGAAGATTTGTACCGAGTTGCACGGAAACGAATGGGTCTCTTGCAAAATTATGTGTACTTGGGATCCCTCCATACAATCAAGGAGATCAAGATGAGTAGCTAAGAGTAATGAAACTTTGTCCCTAGGTCCTGCATGTCTTTGCAGTCCTGAAGGAATTGGTTTAATAAGTGCAGGTCCCAGCTGAGCATAGTACCCTCCGTGCATTGTGTTGTAGCCGCGACAACCCCGACAGGGACTTATTCCTTGCGACACTTCCTAAACAACTTTCATGCCATGATTTTGGTGGCCAACGTTGTTGTTGCATCACTAATGTGCTTGATGATGATTCTACACGACCCTCTCTATGTGTCATACATATTCTTCATCTCCTTTGACGGTTCCTTCTCCTTTGTCTTGTCCTCGAGGTACTATGTGGGATTCTACCCTCGTTATGGAAACCCTATAATAAAATAAATAACCTCTACATATATCGAGACAGGATCTTCCACCCATAGGCACCTTCCGTGGGTGACTGACATCAACTTCTTAATGCAGTTTTTTATTTTGTGGCCCCTCCCAAAATGTGGTATATCCAACAGGTTTAGAATCCCAGTGTTGGCCATTCCGACTACCCACTGTTTTGGTTGAAAAATTGGATCATCAAAGGGTCTTTTACCCACGCTATCTAGGTAGACTTTCCTTGCAAATTCATGAAAATTTTCCACATCCGCCACATCGTGGTCCAAGTACCGTATTTTTTACACACATCCTAAAAGGGTAGGCATGGTGTGCACCCCTTATGGAATGCATGGTAAGACTATGGTTGTTGCAACCTTTCTGCGTGGTGATCTTGCTATGGGTTGTTTTACCTTTTTTTGTGGTGTATGAATCGAGGTTCCATCCTGAATTGTTCCATCCTCTAAATATGCCTCTAGTCGGCTGGTTATATATTCTACTGTACCCTCTTGTTGTTGTTCCAAAACTATTGTGTGTGACCTTCCCGGTGCGGCTACTTCTGTCTAGTTTGGGTCTATCCCATTTACCCTTGGGACCTCTTCATTGTATTCAGGGCACGAAGGATGGCCTGCATCCTTGGACTATTGTCCCTATCCCATTTCTGACATATCGATGTCCATGCCAACTATTGTTGTTTGTTGGGTTTCCTCAACCATGGGTGTGGGGCTCGCTAGTTCCATATTGGATGAATGGATTTCGGCCAAGTTGATGAATTCGATAGTCTATGTGGGTTCCTACCTCCTTCCCCATGGTTGTTGTGGTGCTTTGAGGTTTCTTCAAGGTTTTCTGTAGGCCTATCTTGGCACACCTATCTTGGGTGGTGCCATGGTGCTTAAGACGATTTCCACTGAGCTAGTTCACTCTGTAACTCTTTCTATATAGCCCTCTTCTTTGTATACTCTGTCGCTCTGTTCTTTATCGATTTCACAATAACCCTTTTGTTACTCATGTGCCTTCCTTATATAACAAGTGGCATGAAATGTTTTGGAGAAGTTACCCGAGCTGTGGTTTAAATGAATTGGTGCTTCCCATGTACTCGACATTGAATTCCCTTGACATCGCCAGTTGGCGCGATTAATGCAATGTCACTTCGAAAGTTATTTTCATTTGATTTTGATAGACACCGCCAGTTGGCGCTTTTTTTCCGTATCCACCATTTTTCCAATTTATGCCTTTTCATGACCGTTGATCCTTTTTCTAGCGTGATAAATTTTCCAAGTGAACGCTATGTTGTTTTGTCAGTGTGCATGGACATTTTATTTTTATCGCGCTAACTCTATTCTACCTTCTTTTTGTCTTCTGGTGTCTGGCATGGTAACCCCTTTATTGTTGCGCACAGTCCTTTGTTGTATGGTTCATTTTTTATTCAAGTGTTAGGAGGTCGACTGTGCCTATACAGTTTCAGTCAACTCCCATTGATCATTCCTCTGAGTTATATTCATCCAAAATACTTCAACTATACAACTCCCCCATCTATGACAATATTTAATTCATATGGTCCCAAGCAATGCATTATCAAATTTCCTGGGTGTTGAAGAGATTTATTGTCATACGCCAAAACTAGTTCTCCCTCCTTGAAACTTTTCCTCTTAATATGTTTATCATGCCAAGATTTGTCCCTTGATTTTTTTACCTCTTGGTGAAACCCTACTAGAATCATATTTTCTTCCATGAACATCACTTGACATAGCCTTTCTTTTATTGTGCCTTGCTCTTTCATGTTAGTAATTGCTGCTACGTGTAAACTAGGTACCAAAAATTCTAATGGAACCACTTCTTCTTGTCCATACACCAATCTAAATGGTGTCTTCCCTGTCAATGTTTTACATGTGGTCCTGTAGGCCCACAGTACAGTTGGTATCTTCAAGTCTCAATCGGCCCTGTTGACATTGCAGATCTTTGTCAGTGATTTCTCTAGGATCTTATTAAAGGCTTCCACTATTCCATTTTCTTGAGGATGATATGGTGTACTATTTTGGTGATAGACTTCAAACTCCTCAGTCATAGCTTTAATAGTTTTGTTAATGAAGTGAGTGCCTTGGTCACCCATAAAAATCCTTTGGCATCCAAATGTAGTGATCACTTTCTCAAACAAGAAGTGTGTTATTGTCTCGGCGATGCAATATTTTATTGGTGTTGCTTCTTCCCATCTTGTTAAGTACTTTGTCGCAGTAATAATATACCTTTCTCTTGACCTTTTTTATTGTGGGTTAATTGGTCCCACAAAGTCTATTTCTCATTTTTTGAATGCCTGGAAGGTTACTTGTGGCCTTAGGGACATCTCATCCTGTCTATTAGGTTTACCAACCCTCTGACATACATCACATCTCTGGCAGTAGTACTTTGAATATCTGTGAATAGTCGGCCACCATAGTCCTACGTACAATATCTTATACGTGGTATTTTCCTACATAATTTCCTCCTGCTATTCCCTCATGCACCTCTGCTAAAATCCTAGGTATTTCATGTTCTAGTACACACCTTCTCAAGATGTTTTTTGCACCCATATTGTATAAGTGTCCTACAATCAATTGATAGTTTGCAGCTCTGACTACCATATTTTTCTTCTGTGCAGTGTTGAATTCTTGTGGCGCAATCCCTATACTCAAGTATTGAATGATGTCAGCAAAATATTCATCAGCTACTTGGACTAAAAATAACTGTGCAGCAGGAAAGTTGTCCCCTATATTCATAGTTTCCTCTCCATTGGTGATCCTTGACAGTTGATCTAGTCCCACATTCAACTTCCCTAGTTTGGCTATCACTTTGAAGTCAAATTTCTGGAACAACAATAACCGTCTACGAATTCTCCCCCCAACACTAGATTATTGACTAGGGATTTGAGAGCTGAATAATATGTAAACATCTTGAAATGTTTTCCCAATAAGTAATGTCTGAACTTCTGAAGTGCATAGACCATACTTAAGCCTTCTCTTTCTGTGGTATTCTAGTTCTTCTTTGAATCTAATAGTTTTCTTCTAGAAAATTCTATAGGATGGTCCAATTTCCTTGTTCCTAGATGTCTTAGAATAGCTCCAAGTGTTATGGATGATGCATCTACATGAACATGGAATGTCTTTTCCCAATCCAGGAATAATAGTATTGGTGTGGTTACCATATTCTCTTTTAGAGTGTCCAATCCTCGCTGACAGTCCTCATTCCACTGAAACTTTATATATATTTTCAACAGTTTCTCCATTGGCACAGTGATCTGTGCATACCTTTTTATGAATTTCATGTAGTATCATGTATATCCCAATGTTTATGTTAACTGATGTACTGATTTTGGTGGTGGTAGATGAACAATTACTGCAATCTTGGCAGGATCTACTAGCAAGCCTTGTTTGCATACTATATGGCCCAATAGTATCCCAAAGGGTGTTCTGAAGATGCACTTCTTGATGTTTAGTGATATTTGACACTGCCTTCATCTTTCTAGCATTAGACTCAACACCTCTACATGGTATTTCAACAAGTTGTATATTGTCCAATCATCCAAATATACCTCTAGAAACTAGTGGATGAATTCTTTGAATGCAGCTATGACTACTCTAGAAAATATTGTTGGTGCATTCTTCAGTCCAAAAGGCATGACTATGTATTGTTAGGACCCCCATTCTATGTCAAAAGTGGTATTTTACCCACCTTATGAAGCTATCTTGATATGATGGTAGAATGAGAACCCATCAGTTAATGAGTAAGATTCCTGACCTCCTACATTCTCCAACACCTCGTCTGTGAAAGGAGTAGGGAAAGGGTCATGTAGGAAAGCATCATTCAACTTCCTCAAGTTGACACATATCCTTATCCATCCCTTCTTATTCTCCTGGACTACCATAGGGATTACCCATTTTGATTCCTCTACTAGTTCTATGATTCCAGCCTCCAACATCCTATCAATTTATTCTTTCACTAAATTTTTCTTATATATTGGGTTTAGTTTATATGGTCTCTATCTGATCAGTCTTTCCTCAGATATGAGAGTGATCCGTATTTAGGAGTGGAATGAACTGATTAATAGACTGAATACAATAAAAACAGAGATATGAAGAATAACACAAATACCTAGTGAACAATATATTCTATTAAATAATGAAATGGGTTGAAACTGTAAAACTGCAAAACTAAAACACTTGCTCAAATGGTGGTAGCTATATTTGAGAAGAGATGTGGCTGCTATGCACATCTGTCTGAGCATAAATGGATTACAATGAGGCTCCAGAGAAATTTTTGATATTACTCATGAATTCCAAAACCCTATACATCCAAAAATCAAACCCTAGAAGGTGAAATGCCAAAATTCATGTGGGCCCTACGGGTAAGTTGGTGTAATTTGGTACCTCATCTTCCAAAGGTCATAAATTTTTCATATGAACTTTTTTTTAGGTGTGTGATAGCCCATTGGAAAGGTATTTTAGAAAACTACACATTATGCCATCAAACTCTGATTCTATCTATAGTTTCCCTACCTTGAAAACCCGATAAATTTGGATCTGATGTTGGCGAGTGAACTTGACCTACGTGTCCACTATTTGATCAGTGGATGCTTGTTCCATACAGTCAGGGTTGAGCTATGTTGGTGTAAGTTGTTCTGTGATCTCAGAGGTGTCCAATAATGGGGGGGAATATGGCCAAAGGAGGTCCACATTGAATACTGGATGAAAAACAAGGGAGGGTGGAGTGTTGAGCTCAAAAGCATTGCTACCCACAACCTTGGTGATAGTGTAAGGCCCATAACGAAGTGGGTGAAGCATCTGATGGGGTCTGGTGAGATGCTCCTTCTGCAAATGTAACTAGACTTTTTTTCCAACCTAAAACTGGTGTGGTACCCTATGTTGATCATGGCGATTCTTATACTTAGCATTGGTTTTCTGCAAAATCTCATGGACCTATTGGCATATGTGATGAATCCGCTCAACAAATCTGGTGGATTTTTTGAATGCAGATTGATCAAGGGAATATTTTGTCTATACGGTGGTAAGAGGAAGTGAAACATCAATGGGTCCCAAGGGTTGGAATCCCATACCCACTTGGAATGGGCTATGGTTGGTGGAACTATGGATATCCCTATTGTAACTATGTTGGACATATGGGAGACTCTCGTCCCATGTATGTGGATTCTTAGAATTATACATGTGCAGGATGTGCACAATCATCCAATTGACGACCTCTATTTGGTCATCGGTTTGGGGGTGGAAAGTAGTGGATTTTGTGAGCTTGGTGTCCAAAACAGACTAGAGACTCGACCAAAAGGTGTTGAGGAACCTACAATCTCGGTCAGAGATGATGGTCTGTGGTATCCCAAAGTGGACCGATACTTGTTCGAAGAAGATCTTGGCAGTATATTCTGTTGTGACATTCTTCTTACAGACTGTGAGGATGTCGATATTCGAAAACCAATCAATGACCACAAAAATGAAGTCATTTCCTTGCTTGGTGGACAACCAACCAGACTTGTAATCTATTGAGATGGATTCTCAAGGATTCTCGGAAATAGGAAGAGGGGTGTATAAGCCTTGCTTCTTGTTGGTTGGCTCAGAAATGGCACAGGCAATGCAATATCTGATATACTTGTTGACGTCCTGTCGAATTTTCGGCCAATAAAAATATTTCTGAAGAATGGCCATAGTTTTCTCTACGCCAAAATGTCCTGCCACCCAACTGTGGTGAGATTCCCAAATCATCTTTGCACCCTCTCTTGTAGTAACAAAAATATGGCCCAGGTGGCATAAAAGTTCATCATGAATGTGAAAATCAGTGACAGTTTCACTTGTACCCAAGAGATGATATGTGGTAGAGAATTATGCATCTTGTTGATAAAGTTGGGGCCACTGTGATACTTCATGTCCACAGGAATGGAGCACAGTGGTGAGTGCAGCCACAAGAGGCTGACTCAAGCAGTCAGGGACATGATTGGAAATACCTATCTTATACTTGATGTTGAGATGGAAATGTTGTAGGTAGGTGGACCACTTTTGATGGTGGTCATTCTGCAATTTTCTCTGTGTCTGTATGAACTACAAAGGCTTGTGATCAATGTGTATGATCATCTCTTTCCCTAGAATGTAATTTTTCAATTGAAGACAAGCTTGTACAATAGAATACATTTCCTTGTCATAGGTGGGTTATTTCCGGACAGTATCATAGAGTGTCTCACTATGGTATGACATCGGATTCCTGTGCTAAGTGAGAATTGTGCCCACAGGATTGTCAGATGCATCAATTCAATCTCGAATGGTTGTTACAGATCAGGAAAGGAGAATACTGGAGATGAGAATAAGAGATGCTTCATATCATCAAATTATCATTTTTTCTCCTCCCCCCACATGAACTTGGCCCTAGCACTACCCTTGGTCACCTGGCTGAGGGCCCATGCAATATGGGAGAATCTTGACACGAACCATCGATAGAAGTTGGCTAGTCCCAAAAATATCTGAAGTGTGGTTAGTGTGGTTGGGGTTGGCCAGTCACGGATGACTTGGATCTTATATGGATCAACATGTACCCCGTGCTGATCATCAAATGTAGCCCAAGTATTGGACCATGTTCATGCCAAAAGACCATTTTTCTAAGTTGGCATAAAGCTTGTGTTGCCGCAGAGTGCTCAAAACCTGTTGAATATGTCGCATGTGCTCCTCCCACATTCTACTAAAGATGAGGATGTCATCCAAATATACCACCACAAAGGAGTTGGTGAAGTGTGTCAATACATCATCCATCGACCTCATGAAAGTGGCTAGTACATTTGTTAAGCCAAAGGGTATGACTATCCACTTGTAGAGACCTTCTTTAGACTTGAAGGTTATCTCCCATACATCATTTGGTTCGATGGGAACCTGGTGGTAGCCAGACTTTAGGTCAATATTGTTGAATAACTTTTCCCCCTTAAGTTGGTCAAGAAGGTCATCAATCCTAGGAATGGTGTAACGGTTCCTGACTGTGATTTTTTTAAGGATTTGTAATCAATGTAGAGTCACCAAGTCTTGTCCTTATTCTGCACTAGTACAATTGGGCTTACGCAAGGGGATGATATGGGTCTGATGTGCCCATTTTGAATAAGCTCTCAAATTTGATGCCTGATTTCATAATTCTCCATCAATGAGCTCTGATAGACTGGTCCATTAGGTAGAGGTGCATTGGGGGTCAGATCAATTGGATGCTTGACTTGGCAGTGTGTTGGTACCCCTATAGGTGAGGAGAAGATGTCCCTATATTCTTCCATGATCCTGTCCACTTTCTTCTGCTGCAAAGAGAGGTGTTTTGTAGAGGCCACGGATGTGGAAACAACCTTCTTCTTACTATGATAAAAGATCACAAAGAAGACGAACTTCCCGGTCTGTGAAATGACCTTACTGCATTGCTTAGCAGAGATTAAATAAATATTAGTAGGCAGCGCTACCTATGGGATCCTGTACAATTGTCTACCCAAAGTAATAATAACACTATGGGGTCTAGACTCATACACAACATGACACTTCCACAAATATGGTTGTCCTAAAAGAACATCACAATCTTCAAGGGGAGAAATATCACATAGTACCTCATCTTTGAAAGGCTTGGTGTTGTAGGGTAGATGACATTGTTGGTTGACACGAAGATCTCTTCCTTGGTGAATCCAATCGATGGTGTAGGGCAACAGGTGTGATGTCATTGGCAGGTCCAGCCTCTTGACGACCTCTATTGAAATTGGGTTATTTTGACTACCGCTATCGACAATGAAATAAAGCGGAGCCCCCTTGACCCAAATCTGCGAGTGAAAGAGGCGTTCCCCTTCCTCTGGTTCTTCTGGTTCGCTTGGCCAAAATTTGGTGGTAGCGACAGTGGTGTTGGGTTCAACATCAATAATTCGCTTCCCTCCTTCAGGATTTGACTTGGAATCAGAATCATCCTCTAACTTGGAATTGTTCAGCTCGACCACGAGGGACTGCTTGGAGCGACATTCTTCAGTGTTGTTCCAAGGACTCTTATGGTACTCACACAATTTTCCCATGTCCTTCTTTGTCTTCTCATTTCCCTTCTTGTGTTGTGGCTTGGACTGGTTGTCTTGAGGGTGGCCATCTTGACTTGGTCCCTTGTTGTGTGGGTTGGAGTTTCCTTTGCCCTACTTCGGCTGTGAGGGGTTTGCAGATCCAAACTCTCGTCGTTTCTTCTTAAATTTCTTCTCAATCTTGACAGTGTATCTATAAGTCATGCCCAATGAGGCGATGTCCAAGAACTCCATTTCTATTTGAATGTATCTATGCAAACAAATGTAGTATTTGAGCACCGGATGACGCTGAGAGTCTTTGATACCCAATTTGGTGCGTAGGGTATGGAAAATATTGGTGAAATCTGTTACTGTCTAGTCCCTTTCTTCACGTATGGTGGTCCATCTGGTGTACTGGTCCTCATAGCTTCCAACAAGGTAGTATTGTTCTTTAATGGTGTCCCAGAAGGACTCACATGTAGGGTCCACCAAAAACATTGTAGATTCCTCCACGTACCTTTTCTTAGAGTAAGTATCCCACCAATCTTTATTATCGGGCTAATTGCTAAGTGTGGACACAAATCAATCCCCCTAGCTTCACTATGAAACTAGAACAAAATAAGATAGTACACTACTCTTTCCTTAGCTTTCAATTATCAAATGAGAAATAGATCTATAACATACCTTTTAAATATTGAAGATCTGACTTCGCCAATGCAATCCAAGCTTCATCATGAGGTTTATGAGGAATATCTGCAAATAAGCACAAGCTAACGAAGACAAGAATAACAGAGTCTATTTTATATGAAACTATGTACGTGATCAAGGAATCATACAATATGGACAAATAACATTCATATAAGAAAGAAAATTATATCTGTATTAAATAATGTGGAAGAGAGATACAACCATATGCCTTGATGTTGTTAGGTTCCTTCCAACAGTTCCTTGCTTCCCACACACTTCTTTCTCTGAGGATTCTGAGACCATGGATATGATAACTACTCACAATCTATATTGACAAAGAAAAACTCAAAGACACTCTAACCAATATAACAATCTCAAGCCAAAACAACCAAGATTAATCCAACTCAATTCAACTAACTTTATCCATGAGAGATCCTATCATTTTATAAGCTGAAGAGGATAAGGTGAGGAGGTTAGGATGATCCCACTAAATCATGAAAGTGAGTAAGATCCAAATTTTTCAGAAGCCACCTCACTATAGAAGGTTCTCCTTCTAGAAGCATCGAGAAAATGCTCATTTTTCCCACGTACGAAGGTCGTCACACCCTAGATATAGAGAAACCTGTGGAAACTTTGCATCCTAGCTATGGTGCAGCCTACAAAAATCAGGCATTTCCGCACCCTGTATATAGAGCAGCCTACGGAAATCCTCTTTAATAGGGTTTTTACAAAGGAAAATACAACTTCTTCTCTCAGGAAAAATTCTTCTCCCTTCTTTCTCTAGGAATTCAAGCCACTGACCCCTCTGAAGAAAACAAATAGATTTACATCATTAATGGTCATAAGGGTGACAAAAATAATGTGTAACAAAGAGCCCCTCAAAGTATGAAGCTAGAACACAATGATAGTTGAAGTAATTTGTCGAGTGGGTGTAGGGAACAAGGAACACGTCGATCAGAAACCTGCCAACAAACAAGGAAACAAAGTACAATAATATAGCATAACTTAGGTAGGCATTACCATACTCAGAATACAAGTGACTCAAAGCATAGATGTCGACATGCAAAGATCCATGTCAAGTAATACAAGTCATGACCACCAAACATACACTATGGATCCATGCCATTATGACTCATATATGAACATAGCCACCAAAAATACAGTGTGGATCTATGTGTTAAAGAATCAAATTTGAACATAGCCATGAGATATACAATGTGGATATATGCAACAGTAAAAACTGAATACACTCCAATTCAACCTAAATCTGTGAGAAAAGATTCAGGGTCTTCATCTCCACCACTCTATAGTATGAATCTAACCATGTGAATACATGTGCTGAAGTTGAACATGGTAGAAACCACTTGATTACCGGTCATTAGTGAATACCGTTAACAACTGCAAGGGAAATCACCATTAATGTCAATGAATCCCAATGTACATTACTACAATCCAACAAATGTGAATTAATGAGTTGAAGTCGAACACTCGGCGGAATCTCCCGATCAAGGGTTAGTAATGAAAACATATTGTCGAAACTGAGGAAACCTACCATTGAGGCATGCAAGTTCCAAGGTACCAATTAGTTTCTAATTCTAATTCATGGATAATGAGTTGAAGTCGATAGGAAAATAATCGTCAAAAGAGGGCCTTAATGTACCCCCCATCAAATGACACGAAACGGGTAACAAGATTTGAAGTAGATAAGAGTAACAAGTGATTTAGGACTAACTCAGGGATGGTCGACGCAATAGAAGGATTACAGACTGAAGCAATGGCCAATGCAATAGAAGGCTTAAGGACTGCAGAAATGGTCAATGCAATAGAAGTCTTTTTGGGTTGAACTTACTTTTGAACATATTGACGACACGACAACTGTCTTGGAAAAACTGACTCGACAACAGGGATCACACACCAATTTGTAATATTATAGGAGTATTATCAAGAGACAAGTAGATTTTCCAACCTAGACACAAGGCGAGTGAAAGGGTGTGATGTTCAAAGGTGACTCTTCCATAGAATACAGGCTTAGATACATTTCTTTCCCAATTTTCCCCCACCATTTCTGGTGAGTACCTCTTTATTTTTACACAAGATTGAGGAGGATAACATATGATTGAAATGTAAGTTCATCCTTCGGATGAGTCCCTTGGAGTATGTTTAACGAACCCTAGGAAGGAGTTTTTCGGTCCCATATGGGCCTTTCAATGTTTGTTTAACGAGTCCAAAGAGAGAAAACTCAGAAGTTTTTCATATTTAGAGAGTCTTAAAAACACTTAAAGAGAACTCTCTCAGTTCCTTTTTTGTAAATTATTTTAATGAGAACGAAAAAGTGATAAACTATTGCCCATCAAACGTTTTCTTCAAATACTTTTACGAGCCTAAAAAGAACAAGGTCGCTCGGTAATCTTTTCATGTTTAGAGAGTCTGAAAAAAGATTAAAGGGAACACCAATGGGTTTCCTTTTTCATATAACCTTTACGAGTCTGAAAAAAGTGATAAAAGTATACTCAATTACATTCTCATTTATTTACGAGCATGAGAAAGAACAAATACTAAGCTCAGGATTGTTTTCATTTTTACGCAAGATTAAAAAAAAAAAACTATGCTTGGGATAGATTTTATTTTTACACAAGCTTAAAACTAAGCAAAAATATGATTGGACCTGGTTTCATTTTTACACAAGCTTGAACTAGAGGAAACTTTTCTTGAGGTAGGTGGTTTCATTTTTACACAAGCTTGAACCAAAGTGAAAACTATGCTTGCGACTTCTTAACGCATGGTTGGTATTTAGCCCCCCAACTTAAGAAGCTGGTAGCTTAACTTCATCATGAAGTCCAGAGGCTGGAAGAAAATGCCCCCCAAGCTTCGTTTCATCCAACTGTAAAGGAGAATGAAATGAATCTTCAAATAATACAAAGGACTTGACTCAAACAGAGAGATGGAAAAATTTGTTTCATTTTTTACATAGGATTAATAACTATGCTCGCAAATCCAGGTTCAATCCCTAGACCTTTGTTTCATTGTTTATCAAGATTGGTACAGAAAAAAGAACTATGTTCGTAACCTTCGTTTCATTTTTTAACGAGGTTGCCACAGAGACACAAAACTATCCTCACAGCTGGTTTCATTTTTTAATGAGCTTGAAAGAAAATGATAATGCTCATAACCTCCTGTTGGAGCCGGAAGTCACTCCTGGATTGCTTGCAGGAGCAGAGCCCGACGCCCATCAGTTAATGTCACGATTTGTTTTAAAGGGGTGATCTAATGGAGGAAAACTTGGGGAGATATCACTCTAACTCGAGGACTGAGTCTGGTACATATGGTGACAAAGGAGGTCTTGATCCAACTTCAGCCAGTAAGTTGATAAAAGGGTGAGTAGGTGGAAGACTTAGTGAGAAAAATGAACAAACAGCTTTGGGCGACAGGCTTACGTCTATTCGCAGAAGAAAGACACTGAAGGCAAGATTCGCTTGGCTCAGGGTCTCAAGAAACTGAGGAGGACTCGACTGGATCCTCCAATTCCAAGTCACTCAGCACTGAGAAAATCACAGGAGCTGGCTAGAAACATCATAACTGCTACAGTGATCCTACCAACATCATCCTATAATAGTTATAGCTCGACTGGAATCTCCAATTCCGAGCGTTTCTAACACAGTGTAACAGAGACGTAAAAGAAACTGGCATTCATCAGGAAAGAAGTCTCAAAAGTGCATACATAACTAGAGTATCAGTGCTTCATTAAAGATTTACAACTGGGAGCTCAGCTCAACCATCGATAGATACAATAATGGCGAAAATGCCTTCATATACTCAAAACAACAACAACAGCGAAATCAAGACACTGCATTGAAATCTTTGCGTCTGCATGGCTTCTGACAGTCAACATCTGAAAGATCATGCAACTTATGTCAGATGCAATCTTAATTCTTTGACAGTTCCAACGGCGAATCGATGTGCCTTAAATTCATGGCCGTGCTTTCCCATTAAGGCAGAGGCGATGTCTAACCACCACCAACCGCTTCAATAACTGCAACATCGGGATTGAGGATGGCCTAGCCAACTCGGCACCTTCTGGACGTGGAGGGCCTCCTATGCAGCCACCTGGAATAACTGACCGGCTTAAAAGGATATGCGGGGAGAACAACGCGGAAGGTGGGACATGGGAACGAAGGGATGGGGCCATGACAGCGGAGAGGGAGAGATTGCAGGGGGGACACATGGCAAGATATGATAAGCGAAAGAGGTGGAAGAATAGATGTGACGGACACATTTTAGGGGGAGGCTGATGTGGAGGAGAGGGAGATGGATGACACATGGCAGCAGGAGAAAGGCGGTTGGAAGGTGATATG
>SNQJ01S0010803.1:131717-155574 GCA_010110895.2 Picea sitchensis | reverse complement strand
GGGGCAATACCGTTTGCATATACGAACCGTTTAGGGAGTTCATTGAGTTGATGGTCAAGTCAGGGCCAACAAATGAAAGTTGATCAATAGTCACCATTCTTCCATCATGTGGTAAATATATCACACAATAAAGAGTGGGCACAATAGATTTCATATCATAGACATAATCTCGCCCAAGGAGTAAATCGAAATCCAAGGGGTCTTGGACTACCATTACATCAATAAAGACAGTTTTCCCTCCCAAAGTTATAGGAAACTGGGGAAGGATCTCTAAAGGGTGACTGGTTCTTCTATTAAAAGAGAACAAAGTCTGGGTAACCAACACAAGTTGAGGATAACCCAAATCTTTCCAAGCAAGAGAGGACAAAGTACTAATGGACGAACCTTTGTCTATCAACATCTGAGGAATGTCCTGACCACAAACTTGTACAGTAATCTTGAAAGGAATGTGAGAAGGAAGATGAGGTCCAGTTAGCATACCCCAATTAAAAAGGATTGTCTCATTACTTGGAGGGGGTTCTATGGGAGAAGGAGGAAATCCCCCTAGCATGGTAGATTCAGTATCAACGAGAAAAACATGGGAAACATTAGGTTTACTCTCTAGCAGGAGAGTAGTACAGACCGATGACAAGATCAGATCGACCACTTGGGTTTCATTCTCCATGGGGAGAATGGGGTCGACGGGTGGAAATGGATCATCCAATTGGGTTTCACTCTCTAACGGGAGAGTGGGATCGAATCGACCACTTCAGTTACACTCTCTAATGGGAGAGTGGGATTGATCGAGGATGAGATCGGATCGACCACTTTGGTTGCACTATCTAACGAGAGATTGGGATTGACCGAGGATGGGTTCGGATTGACCACTTTTTCAACTATTTCAGCTAAGGATGTCACCAGATTGACTACATGATCAACCAGACTGACCGATGAAGGGACTGGATTGATCATTCCATCAACTACAAGTTGGTCAAGAGTAATCTTGCGATAAGTAGCTGGAAGTTGAGGCTATGAAACACTCATGTCTTCCAATAATTTTGAGGCTTCATCCATATGAGGGAAAAGGTGAGTCATATGAATCCCTTTTCATATCATGCATGGGAACATGACTCTACTTTTCTTTTTCCCAACTATATCGTGACTAGTTGATGGGAGGTCACCAGCATGTTGTTCAGAGGCTGACTACATGGGTTGGCGAGGTTGTGTAGACCATGCTTCTATAACCTTGGATAGACCAGGGCAATATTTAAGAAGATGGTTACCCTTACAAATCCTGCAAGGGTACTTTGGCTTATGGGTTGTTTGGGTGATCTTGGCATCATCAACACTCCCAGCACGATTATCAGTAATTGGTGGTTGTCTTCCAACATGTCTGGAAGTGGTTGGAAGTTTGGACCCTTGCTGATTTTTCTTATTCTTATTCTTCTTTTTCTTCTTCTTCTTATTCATCTAGTTACTAGTTTCAGATATTTCACTCGACAAATAATACAAAACGAAAGAATACCTTGCAAGTAGAGAAGGTGAAGAAGATCTTACTGGTGAAGAAGGAGAAGGATAAACATGAGGTTGATGGTCTCGAGGGGAAGGGCTTACAACCAAAGCACTAGATGCATTCAAGATTACCTGAGTGGAAAAAATCCATATTGGTAATCCAATTGTGAGACGTGGAAGGCTCAAAGTAGAGATATGAGGAGGACCAATGTTTTTGTAAGAAGAAAAACAAAAGGTTCCCCTGGAAAAGGGGTTCCTTCATTGGTCATTTTGGGAACTGATGCCATTAAAACAAACATCCAACCTAAAGTCTGTTAAGGAAAACAAACAACACATGCTAAAAATATAGGAAGCAAGTGAAAAAACAAAACCTTCTCACAATGAATGCACTAGTTGGTGATGAAATCCAACGTCGTGAGAACAATACAAGAAGGGGTTGAGATAGAGAAAGTGGAAAAGTTATGTTGATGACCTTCTTAACGGACTTATACCATGGTCCAAGATCCCACACATAATCGCGGGTATACCCTCCAAGGAGCCCGAGTGAGTTTGGCCAACGTCAATTCTAGGTACCATGAAGACTTTCCCCTCCTCAATCACCTCGTGTAAAGACCCTAAAGAGATATGCCACTAAGGTTACCAATTACAAAATTGATGCCTGGGGAAACAATCGATAGTCTGATCCATGTGCAAGGGCAGGGTATCTAGCCCGAAATCAACTTGAAAGGATTCCACTCATCATTGTGGGTATACCTTCAAGAGACCCCCATAATACATGAAATCTCTACACCAAGACCAACAAAGCAGGGTGAGTAGCTATGCCAGTATTAATGTGACGTCATGATTGACCCTTGTGTGAGAAGGGCTTCCCAAGATAAAATGTAGCAAGTGTATTTCACTGCTCCCTAACTCAAGATTCTATGTTTGTTCACAGCTTTGGAAAGTTATCTTTCACACCTCTTCCAAAGCCCTACAAATAATCTAATGTAGGTTTGCTACCAAAAAATATAAAAATGTCTAATCAATTTTTATAAGCGCTTTATTTTTAAGGTTGTTGTTACTCAAAAGGAATATGGCGTGGACAATATGGTTTTTTGACCAACTCGAAAGTTATGCAAAGAGATGAAGATGCAATCTTTTCATTTCAATGAAAGCTATGCTACGAGAAGGAGAAAACATTTATCATTCCCATATGCACAATGTCTCAAAAATTTAATAAACTCATCAATATCAAGATTTTCGAGAAATGATACAAATAGACTGTACACCAATACACAATTCATGCCCCCCTGGGCCATGAGGGGGAGAAGTTTTAAGAACTCAATACCAAAAATGCCAAAAATCATGCAATTTCTCTACTTCAAATCCAAGGATGCCCCCAATCTAATGCAAAGCAAGAAAGTAAAAATTGTTGTTTCAATGATAGCTAAAAGAAATAGAAAATCTCTATAAAACAAAGAAACCCAAACAAATTTTCTCTTTTAACACGAACTATTCAAAAAAACAAGTTCTTTTACCAAACAATTCTAAAGAAAAAACAATGCTTTGTAACAGAAAGACACTCAAAGGAAGAGATCAAATCTTTCAAAAGAAAACAAAGAAAAAATAAAACCAAGATGGTTGAAAGAAGATTCAAATTTTTTCAAGCAGACAGTCATCAGACCCAACAAATCACCCCAGAACCATATCACATATCTGGGCGGGCTGGAAGACTAGCACAGTACGAAAATCCTTGAACGTCACAGGCCAGAGATGGGTAGGGTGAAGAGTTTCCGCACTGGTCTAAATAGGTAGGGTGCGGAAATCCTAAGTTGGCGCACTATCCCTCAAAGCAGGGTGTGGAAATCAAACAATAATGGAAAAAATTAAAAAAATAAGAAGGTTTTCCAGTGAAGTTGAATAGTCAGAGAGTCAATATGGATCTCCCAGTGACTCAGAAAACAGAAACCAGGCAATCAAAACTAGAAAGAAAGACAAAGTAGAAAAATGATCTGTTCCCTAGTATGGTTGCCAATTTTTTTATCAGGCTAATTGTTAAGTGCGGACACAAATCAATCCCCCTAACTTCACTACGAATCTAGAACAAAACAAGACAATACACTACTCTTTCCTTAGATTTCAATTATCAAATGAGAAATAGATCTATAACATACCTTTTAAATATTGAAGATCTGACTTCACCAATGCAATCCAAGATTCATCATGAGGTTTATGAGGAATATCTACAAATAAGCACAAGCCAACGAAGACAAAAATAACAGAGTCTATTTGATATGAAACTATGTACATGATCAAGGAATCATACAATATGGACAAATAACATTCAGATAGGAAAGAAAAGTATATCTGTATTAAAGAATGTGGAAGAAAGATACAACCAGATGCCTTGATGTTTTCAGGTTCCTTCCAACACACTTCTTGCTCCTAGGATTCTAAGACCATGGATATGATAGCTACTCACAATCTATCTTGACAAAGAAAAACTCAAAGCCACTCTAACCAAGCTAACAATATCAAGTCAAAACAATCGAGCTTAATCCAATTCAATTCAACGAACTTTCTCCATGAGAGATCCTATCCTTTTATAAGATGAAGAGGATAAGGCGAGGAGGTTAGGATGATCCCACTAAATCACGAAAGTGAGTAAGATCCAAATTGTTCGGAAGACACCTCACTATAGAAGGTTCTCCTTCTAGAAGCATCGAGAAAATGCTCATTTTTCCCACGTACGAAGGCTATCACACCCTAGCTATAGAGAAACCTATGGAAACTCTATAGCCTAGCTATGGTACAACCTACATAAATCAAGCATTTCCACACCCTGTGTATAGAGAAGCCTATGGGAATCCTCTTTAATAGGTTTTTTACAAAGGAAAATATAACTTCTTCTCTCAGGAAAAACTCTTCTCCCTTCTTTCTTCAGGAATTCAGGCCACTGACCCCTCTAAAGACAACAGATATGTTTACATCATTAATGGTCATAAATGTGATGAAAATAATGTGTAACAATCTTTCACATGGAGAACGACCTTGAGGAGTGGAAAAGTGATATTTTCCCTATCGGGAAAATTGTGGACCGAAAAATATCCTTCGAGCAGATTCAACCATTTATCTACAACATCTGCATCTATCAGTCCTTCAAATAATGGAATATCAAAATTTACTTGTACCTTGAAGGGGGTTGCATGGCCGCTTGATAAAGATGCTTCTCCTATGGGCAGTCATTGATGGATCTACGGGAAGTTGTCCATCATTTCATTCCTTTTTCATGTGAGGGCTTCCTCGAGGAACATTTTAATAGGATCTCCTGCTCCATCATCTTTCTTTTTGTCCCCCATGGGTTGTTGTCAGGCTCGACATGATCGATTTTGTAATGGATCGATTGGTTCGAGTCCGAGCTTCTTGTTCCTAGATCTTGTCGGGGACATGCACGAAGAAAAAAAAATGAAGAGAGGACTTCTATGATACCATTGATCCGGATTTAGGAGTGGAATGAACTAATTAATAGACTAAATACAATAAACACAGAGATATGAAGAATAACACAAATATCTAGTGAAAAATATCTTCTATTAAATAATGAAATAGGTTGAAATTGTAAAACTATAGAACTGAAACACTTGCTTCAATGGTGGTAGCTATATCTGAGAAGAGATGTGGCTGATACATGCATCCGTATGAGTAGAAATGGATTACAATGAGGCTCCAAAGGCCTTTTTGATATTACTCATGAATTCCAAAACCCTAGACATCCAAAAACCTGACCCTAGAAGGTGAAACGCCAAAATTCATGTGGGCCCTAAGGGTAAGTTGGTGTAATTGGGTACCTCGACTTCCAAGGGTTGTAACTTTTGCATACGACCTTCGTTTTAGGCATGTGATATCCAGTTGGAAAGGTATTTTAGAGAACTACACATTATGCCATCAAACTCTAACTTTGTCTACAGTTTGACTGTGGCGAGCCAAAAAAACAACATTTGGGACCCCAAAACGTCCTTGGAAGTACAACAAGATGTGTTGACATGAAAAAATACAAAATAAGCCAGTTGGATTAGGTGAGAGTCCACCCATATCCACCTGGAGGATGTGTGGGGCTTCAGACAACCCCAAAAGTGTAGAACCCACAATTACAAAGCAGTACAAAAGAACGCGTTGAACCAAAAATGGTCACAAGGAGCCAGTTGGAATAGGTGGGTGGCCACCAATATCCACTTGGATCAGAGAAGTATCTTCATTTCACCTAGCTCTCCTGCTATGCCTTTCATTTCCATGAATGTTTTTGGGAACAGGTTGTTGTACTCGCATAGTAACTTTGTTATTCTTTCTATTGTTTTCTCATCCCAGTAGTCTCCAATGATGGCCATTTTAGGATTCTCAGCTATCTAAATGTTGACTTTATTCACCTTGATTGGAACAAAAAATACTTCTGATTCCAGAGGTGGAACTTCCACCTCTCTTTCTCCTTCAACTTCCATTATCTAAATGTTGTGTGAGTCATATTCATCTGGTGCTTCTTCCTGCACATGGTAGCATGACAATAGCTCTTTTACTGTGTGTATGTTCTTTTGTTGATCTTCTATCATAAGTTCAACTTCCAGATCCTTAATTAATATCACCCATCTGATTTGTTTGAGTGTTGAGTCTATGTTGGGGTTCTCATGTTCAAATGAGAAAGTGACTATAAAATTTTGTAGTAATATTGTCCAGTCTATAGTTCCACTGTGCAATTCCTGGTATGTACACCAATTTGCTAGAATCCCATCTAATGTGTGAATAAAGTGATGAGGCCATTCCTATGTTGGTGTCATCCTCCATAGTTTTCAATACTTCTCCAAATTTTTTGTTGGTGTCCCATTTCCATCATATCTTTGCAGTTGATTGCTTCCCTATTCTACGCCAAATCCGATGCACAGTAACCGCTTACATTGGTACCAATATTTGACTGTCTCTTTGTGCACACCCCACCATCTTGCAGGTGTTTCCTTGAGTGCTATATCCATATCTACGAGCCTCTGATTTCCTAATACTTCATCTTTGTATCATGTTAAGAATTCTTCTAAATCATTCACCCCATGGAAGTTGGGAGGTTCCCTTATCTATGTACCTACCCATCTTACTACACGGTCTATTCTTCCGCATCTTATTGTGGAGACTTCGTGTAACCTCTGCTGCCAATTCTCTAACCATGTATATGAGTTTGACACGCATGACGTGATACTTCTCCAATTGAGTATCCCATCCACAGTTGGATTCACATAATCTTATTCTCATGCAGTTCTTTTGTACAACTAGTTAATTTCCTCCAGGTCTAAACAAGTCGGTTCTACAAACCTTTCCCCTTCTGATGGATCTAATGGCGCAATGACTCGGTATTCTCTTGACTCGAATGCCATCTTCCTCATTTTTAATTTGATTATGGCCTGATTATCAAATGCCCAATCCAAGCCAAGAAATGTTGTTAAGGTGTCGTGCCATCCACTATATCTATCACTTCTAATTGGCTTTAGTGGGCACTCCATCCAGATCTATTGTCACCCCCTTTAGCCTTCCAATTGGTATAATTTTGTGTTGATTTGATAGTTTCAGTTGAACAGGTGAATATCCTAATGTGGGCTCTCCCATAAATTGCCATGTTTTCTTGGTTAACATATTTACTTTGGATCCTAAATACAATATAATATCTCCCATGTTGAAATTTCCAATGTTGGCGTTCAGTCAGAATTCTCTGCTTGTTCTCCTCCTTGTATGCATATGATTAACTTTTTTCTATTCTATCTTGTCTTCTACCTCTGTGCTACATATTTCTAACATATTTTGTAACACTTTAACAGATGATGGATCATTTAGTAGTTTAACAAAAGATTGCAGAAAATCCTTAATCGTACTTGCTTGTCTTAGGGATTGTGCTTCTTTAGTGTGATCCAGTGATGGAGGTATCTCATATGATGGTACTTCTTGAGTACACGACATAGTTGATGTTGATATAATGTCTAGCTTCAACAATTCTTGTCTGGACTGGAAGAATATCTTATTTTTGTTATGTGCATCAAACTGCTTTTGTGGTTCGACATTCTTCTTGACCCATTGGTGTTGTGTTGGGTCTGGTATTACTTTTTCGTTTCCTGTCTTAACTCCTACACACGTAACTATGTTGATATTTCTTCTATCGTCCCTTGCTTCCGTCGAAATCCATTGAACATTATGATTGTTCTAATTTCTCTTTTCCTGGATCTTCCCCAATAGTGTAGGAAATTCTTCTGTGTCATGATCTGAGGCATGACAATACATGCATGCCACAAGTGGAAGTGGACATTCTCTTTCATAGTTTCCTGGTTGTTGACAGTTGTGGCATACCACTGTTCCTCTGCCTCTTCCAAAGCCTCATCTTCCTCTTCCTCCACCTCTGTAGCCAAATTGATCTCCCCGTGGTGTGTTGTATTAGGGTGCTAGGTTATACTGTGTGGGATTATAGTGTGGTTGCACGGTATTATATTGCGGCTGTGAATTGTTATATTGTTGTTGCGTGGTGTTATATGGGGTTGGTACTTTGTTAAATTATGGTGCATCTTTCCCGGTCATCATTTCTTCCTGCACCCTCTAAGCATCTGATGTTCTTTCCCTCATCAGGTCCATGGTCCTATAATTTTTTTCATCATGGCCTACTAACTTGAAAAAGTTGCAATATGAACTCTTGGGTACTGTCTGGTATTTCTGCATCATTGGACAGTGATATGGACTATGCCCCTATTTCTTACAGATCTCACACCATAGTCCTCATGTTGGAAAAGACTTTGGCAGTCATGTTGCCATGTTCTGCACAAATGTTGGGCATTCATTCTTATGGTGTCCTTCTATCCTACATGTGGTACACCAAACAAATTCTCTTTTGTCCTTAACTTTGTTCTAGTTTAGCTGAAATGTTAAGTTCTTCAAATCCTCCTTCAGCTCCTCTATGGCTAGATCGGTCTTCTGATATTGGTTCTCTTCTAGCTGTAGGGTTTCCTGTAGAGCCTATGCCTAGGTATGAAACTTTTGTTGTCGCAAGGGGTATTTCAAGTGTAGTAGCAGTGAATTGACAAACAAATGCTTATGATGTATATCTTTCATGACATACTTTAGTTTTCCCTTCAATCGTTTGAATCTTTGGTCAATCTCCCACACAGATTCTCCTGGTTTCTATCTAATATCTATCATCTCATTCATGTATTGATCCTCTGAACTAGGCTTCTAAAATTCATTTATCAATAGTTATTTGATATATCTAATCGCTCTGGTTGTCCCTGATGGACTATTTGTAGCTAAGCTCATGTACCAATCCAGTGCACAATATCTTAGCATGATAACGAACTGCGCAAGTTCAGTGTCCTTATCTATGATATGTTTTTCTTCCCATATATTTTCACAAATGAAAAAGTTCTTCTTAGGGTCCTTCGACGTCTCTCCTTTGAATTCTAGTAACCTGATGGTGGGATCATGTCATGCCATCCTGAATGTTGAACTGCTACCTCTGTGCGGTGTAGATACTTGACTATTTTTTCCTGAAATGGCTCCCCTAGTTCTTGTTCCCTGTGCAGATGTACTTCTTGCTGTCTTCCTTCTTCCAAAATTCATTTGTCTAAATGGTGGTGTTATTATTGGTGTATTAGTCGTACATGGGTTTATGGGTTCCACACTGACACTGATATGGATAGGAGTGTTGTCGTCTATTCCCACTCTTGGACATATCGTCTTCCTCTCATATGTCGCACGTAGGATTTCCTCAATCTGCTCCATAGCCTGGAGATCCTCGACCTCTTCTTCATCACTTTCCAAGCCTTCCCTCATGGCTATGGCTCTCTTCACGGTGTTAATCTTATATTGGTAGGGTACTCCACTGCATGTTCTTCCATTTGTTTCAATTATCTGCTTGCTCTGGTCTCTGTCCATCATGATTGGGTCCAAGGCATCCTCCTTCTTTCCTTTATCCATTTCTCCCTCCATTGCTCCTTCTCCTATCAGTGCTTCCCCCCTTCCCCCATGCACATAGGGAAGTCTAGTTATCTAGATCCATTGTTATTACACCTTTTTTATCTAGTAATATCTTAATAGAAGTATATAGAGATCCAATATACCTACCTCAAGTTCTTTTCAATAACTCTTTCTCTGTTGCATTGTAAGACTTCGTCGTATCTATTGCAAATTATGTGATAAATCCTGCAACAATGTTGTCTAACCAGAAATCTACTGCACGCATAAATTTATTGTTAACTCGTTGTAACTGCGTGATCTCTACAGGATTCAACTCTAGATTTCTAATCTGATTTGTAGGATGGTTGTCTTTCAACCTTGATATCCACTCCTGTAATACATGCGGGAAATCACAAAAAAATACTTCATGCAAATCATTGAGTACGTACTTGTCCAGATATTTGCATGGCATTAACTTCGGGTTTCTGTTATCTTTTTGCTCAAACTCCATCTTTTTTATTTTTAACCATCTCTCTATCTCTGCCTTCGTTGGGTTTCATGGTCTCAACATCCCCTTTTAGATTTTCATTCTCTTAATGTCTTATCCATCTAATCTGGCATTCTTTTGACGCGTGTTCAACAGATCTCATTCACTCAATCCCATCCTATTCCCACCAACCAGCAACAAAACCATTTTTTGGTTTGTTATTATACTTTGTCATTTATCTAATCTGATCATAGCTTACTGTCATAGATTGACCCAGACTCAGATTTAACAAGCTTCCAACAAAATCCCTCTAAAAATATCGCCCCCCCTGGTAAACCAGAAGGCAATGCAACACACAGGGTGTACTGCGTAGTCTCACCCGAGATAACTCTATGGGTGGCTACAATACTCAGGTGTTTATAGCCAGGGAATGAGTGGAGAATTGTGGTTGTACCTTGTGATCTTTATTTATTCAGTCTAACATCTTATTAAAGAAGTCATTCTACTCATGCATGTTGAATATCAGATTAAACTAGTTTCTTCTTTCATTCATCTACCATTCAATACTTAACAACAATAGAGATGTATGCATTCAATCATATAACACATGTGTTACCGTGGTTCACCCCCTCCTGGGCTACATCCACAAATATATGTCTCTCAAGCTCTTTATTATGGTTCAACAATATGTTACGTCGTGTGTGTTTACATTCTTGGATATTACAATCTCTACAGGGTTCTCGATCCTTGCGAGGCTAACTAGATCACATCAGGCTCCTCATCCTGCGATCTAACCCTCAGTTTCAAGTTGCTCAATACTTCTCTATCTCACCAGCATATGAAATAATACAGTTCTTACCAACCTTACAACTTCCGGACTCTCCCTCTTTCCACTCACCTCCCTAGTACTACTTATATATATTCTTGGCTCATCAGCCATTACAATACATCGCAAAAACCCTAACCCATATGTCATTAGGTCTCCCTTGCATGCGTGTCTCACATGCTTCCCTTGTACGTGTTGTTTTTCCTTCCATCTATCATTAATTCCCTTTGTGCTTCTCTTCCCAAAAAATATCCTTTTCCCCTGACTGGGTCTGTGTCCAACAAAGAATAAGTCCAATGTAAGAAGACCTAATAGAAGCTTTAACTTCTAGAAGGATCTTCCTCTAGATTGTTCTTTTGATAGACATATTTAGTATAAATAGGAGTCGAGGGTATGACAAGTTTTGTCTTGGATATTATTGTAATAGAGCTCTGCTCTACTGGAGGTTTCCCCCTCGAAGAGGCAAGTGAACATTGCTCTCAGTAATCAAAGTGCTATTTCTGGTGTTATTCTGGTATTATTTTGGTATTATTATGGTGTTGTTATGGTTATATCGTTGTTTATCTGCCATTTCTAGCTGATTATTTATGTTCTGCATACTATTTTATATTTGTAATATTACAATATTACTACTCTCCCTAGCAAATTGTTGAATATTTAAAAGTACAAAAATCTTTTCTTCATCCTTATGAGCTTTATACTAGGGGAGAAATTTACACAATCATTACCTATGCCCTAGTAGGATTGTGTGCTAACATGAAGGTTACAATGTAAATACAAAATCTATCAAAATTACCAGATAGTAGATCTATCTGCAAAAAATATGGTATGACCCTAGATGACCTAGTTAGAAGAAATAAAAGGGCAAAGAAATCCATGAGACAAAAATTCCAAAAATATGAAAAGGGCAAGCCCAAGTCTTACCAAAAAGATAAGAGGAAAATAAATCATTATAAAAAATACACAAAGACATCAAATTGCAATCTTCCAAACAACAAAATATGGCCAACCTAACTTGTTGGTTATGTGGACAACCATGACACCTAACTAATAGATGCCCACAAGGAGAACAATCCAAGAAGAATAAAAGTAAGATCTCATAACAAAAGGAAAGACAAAAGGTTGAGTCTTCTAAGCAAGTAATCTCAATTCACTACAATAGATGTGGCTCAAGTCACCATGATACAAATCAATGCCCACATCATCCTTTTCCTAAGGGGGAAGAAGCTCATATGCTTCATGAAGGATGTTGACACTTATTCATTTATTAATATGTAAAGAATTTGGAAGTTTTATGTTTGTATTATAATTGTGAAAGTTTTATCATAGACAGAAAACTTATATATATATATATATATATATATATATATATATATATATATATATATATATATATATTGCATTGGCAATTAGCATTAAAAATTATATATATATTGCATTGAGAGTAGCATTAAAAATTACATTACATTATATATATAGATAAAAATACATTAAAAATTAAGAAAAATTGAAATCCTCTCAATTAAAAGAAAATAACAATGATAAAAATAAAAAAGACTCGATTAAAAAAACAATTCCACATACCATTACATATTATATACATATATACCATGTAAATATGTATATTACAACATATAAAATATTTAACCAGCATAAATTAAACTTAAATCCAAACATCTAGAAGGATCAAATTTCACCATGATAAAAATATTCAATTATCTTAAGTTAATAAATTAATTGGATGATGAGAAATAATGATTTTAGAAAAAAAAAGAGATTAGATTACAATTATAAGTCCTTGCTTATTAATGACTAGTAAATGACATAGGCATAATTACCATCCCAGTAACCAACCTGCTGAGCAACATTCAATGCTGATTAGTAAATGACATAGGCGTAATTACTATTGCAATAACCAACCTACTGAGAAACATTTAATGTTGCAGCAAATGCTATATATATAATCGAAATCTTAATATATACATCTAAATATATCTATATCCTAACGGTGCAGTGTATATACCACTGCTGCATTGCGCAGCAGGATGGTTTTGCCCATAACGTACGTGAATGGCCTACGTCACAACGTGGGCCGGGTCGTTTTTCTTATGGACACTTACAAACTTATAGTCTGTCAAACCTGCCGCACCATCTACGACACAATTCAGTGAAGATGCCTGTCTGTCAGACAATCGCATGGTGACTGGCAGTTACTATAGTCAATTGTATAAGATAGGTGGGGCGTAGGATAACGGTATTGTTTTTTAATTTTTTTTCTATGTAGCTTCAACTATAAACTGAAATTTAAAAATAAAATTACGTTTCCAATTAAATGTAGAATATTGAAATTATGATCTTTGAGTTATTAACTTTAAAAATGTGTTATTAATGAGTTTATTGGTTAAAAATTAACAATCCAAAAAAATATTTAAAAGCATTAGGCAAAAGTGTAAGTTTGTATGGGGATCATTAATGTAGCATCACAAATAAATAATTTGAAGTGAATGGTTTTCTTTTAAATAAGAGTAATAAGTCAATTTACTCAGATTAAAGTATAGGTATCATTAATAAATAAATAAGATGGTTTTCTTTAAATAATAGTAATCAGTCAATTTACATTTAATTATAACCGGCATTGCAGATTCACCATATTATAATAGAGTTTACCATCTTTTAAGAAAAAACTAATAAATACTAGTTTTGAATCACTGTTATAATTATAATTCTATAACAATATAATGGAACTATCAATATGCATCTTGCTACTTAACATTGAATGTTGAGTAAAGATAAGGTCGTAGTCTAAACGTTATAAGTTTTGGCTCATCTGAGTATTCCATAAATTTTAGCAGCAAGCTGAATCTATTTTGTACAGATTTATATAGCTGAATTTCAACTAAAAAACCAAAATTTAGAACAGTTAGACAACACAACACAGAGAGAAATATACACTATAGATATATATGCATTATGCTTCATATCAAAGTGTATCAGAGCCTCACACAGCATTAAATACTACATAGTAGGGTAACTAATATTTGTGGAGTAAGCTAACTAGGGAGCAATCTTCCTTCTTTTCTGGCAAAAAATGGGCTCTGTCAGATTTTCAAGGGTAACCTGAGTTTGGCATGGATCAAAGTTCTATGCATTTCACAACCTTACCCCAGATTTTTCTCCATTTTAAACCAACTCAAATGCTCAGAAAATCGATAAACTTCTAAATCCACCGAAAATTTAAAACTACATGTCTAAAAAACGTACCGGGAAAAACGTGGTTGGAAAAGTAACTCCTAAAAAAAGATTGCTCTGAGTTATCCCACTCCAATATTTGTAACTTCAATTCCCGTTATTACGTTACAACGGTTAAAAGATGCATGAAATACGTTAAGATGTCCACGTCCTAAAAGATTCCAGTTAAATGATGTAATCTGATTTTGCAAAAGTCATAACCCTAGCGCATAAAAGACTCCAGTTAAATGACGTAATCTGTTCCTGCAAAAGTCATTTGTACTCTTGCAGCACTGAATTATCAGAGAGCCCTCGTTTTCTCTCAGTTGGACGGGCATGGAAGAAACTTCTGAGATGACATGCAACACTCATGATGTTAAAGAATTTCGAGGGTAGAATCGACTTGTGAAGGAAAATGAAGCTTTTACGTCGCCTATCGTAGTGTAGAGTAAATATGCAACGAATTCCCACCATGAGAGGAGGAGGGAGAGGATAAAAATTGCTACAAACTGAAATAATCTATTAATGTGGAAAATGACAAAGATCTGGTACAGTAACTTGAATATGGCATCACATGGATTCCAACTTCCAAGCATAGTGTTCCTCCAAATTTAGTATCTTACACTCTATGGTCTACGCTTGTATTTTTCTACTTTTCATATAACTGGGACATTTTGCAGAACATTAATCATAACCATACTCATGATATCACATGGATTACAAGCATAGCATGGTGTTTCTCCAAATTTTGTTGGACTTGTGAGCTTGTTTGTTTCTGCATATCTTAGAAATACCATAATCATGACATTTGCAAACACATTCATAAAAATCATATGTAAACACATTCTTACATATCCATGTTTTCTAACAAAAATATCATAACTATTTTCAGAAACACACAATTATATGTATATAAATTCTAACGTAACATAGATATATAGGTTAATTTTTATTTAACACATAAATATTATATATTAATGTTCTCTAACAAAAATATTATAAATATATTCAGAAAATAGACTATTATATATTTATAAATTATAACATAATATAGAGTTAACCCAAAAATATTATATATTAATATGGTTAACCAAGGGTGGATGGAGACAAAACGCCAAGCCTAACCTCTCCATACTTGATATCACTTCAATGGATTTCACGAAGCCCTTTACTTCTTGGAGTCGCATCTCCCTTTTTGTCGACATCAACCCAATTTTTAGAAGGGCAACAATATCTTGACTCTCATTACCTTTACAATGAGGACTCTAGGATGACACAAAGGAAATCATCATTTCTCTTTAATTCCGTTGACCCCCATAACATTCAAATTCAACAAACTCTCATGTTACGGTGGGTCTTACTATGCGACTATTGCAGTTGTTTCATACCAGCCGAAGACCTATGAATTCGTTAGGCCACCAATGCCTACAAGTCATCGACACTTCTTACAGTCATCCTTGCCTCACCTCACATTTCGTTCACCATTTAGAACTGTCATCTATTGTTATCAACTTCCCCCGAGGGCACTACAGTTATCTACATCAACATACATCTTCAGTTACAGTCTCACACTTTGGTTACATGACACGAGCATGGGGCATGCCCACCTTGTTTGTACACAGATTTTATTTTGTCTCCTTAGAGAAAGGTTTGGGTCCCACAGTTTTCCCTCTCCCTCTGTCGGATCACAATTGTAGTTCCTCTCTTCACTCTTCACTACAATGGCACTCTCATCAAAAAAAACATTGATGTATTTCGGCTATACGTATGTTTATATCCTCATACATTAGGGGGCATCTGTTATCACTAAAAAATCATCTGCAACATTGCACGCAAATGGTTAAGGAAACACATCAATGCCAACTGCAATTAGTCCACCTACAACACTGAAATGCATTCAAAAGGAAAAAAAATATACAAATTGGGTCAAAAATTGACATGCACAGATTCACCAAAGGAAGCGTGCGCATAGTGCATAGTGTGCAGGGCCAACATAACCCTCAGAGTGCACAATGCACCAAGTACGTGACTGTGTACGAGAAAAGGCGCACACTTCTATGAACAATGCATTTATGGATCTTGTCGGACCCTCAACCACTTATGAACCAACCCCCAACATGATTTGACCCTCATATCTGAGCGAAATCTTAATGGGAGGCTGTCAAGAACTAGAGTGTGCCCTAAAAGGCCCCTTGTTCACAGTATGAACCAATTAAAATTTTCCATGTATGAATGATATAAATTAGATCCATGGATGCACTAAGAAACCAAGATCTTCATAGTTTTGTTATGTTGCAAGAATTCTCCCTTGAGAATCCTCTTTTCTCTTTGGAGCTTTCAAGAACAATTGCAATAGTTCATTCCACTCACCTCTTGAGGGAATAGGCATTGTTGTTCTTCACCATTTTCCATTTCTTCCATTTGATGAAGAGCTCTCCATTAGGGAACTCAAAATCCCTCCCAAGGAGGAAGAGGGAACTCATAAGTCCTTATTTTTCTCTACGATGTTTTTCCTACTAATCTTTTGATCCATTGGTAGCATTATGTTAGTCATTGTTTGATTTTCTCATGCTTCCTAACATTTATTTCTTAGTTTTTTTTGTTTATTTATTTGTTTATACATGTGTTTGGCTTGTTTAACCCACTCACAAACTTTTGTCTTGTCTAGCACACTCATCTAGACATGCAAGTGTTGTTGTTTTGCTCACCCAAGTGACAAAACCAAAACAATAGTAGGAATGAGTTGTTCCCAGAGGTTCTTGATCTCCTGCCTATATTGATCAAGTGTTTGCATAATCTGATCAATTTTTTGTGTTGTCATTGGCTCTACTATTTGTATGCTTTTTGGAATTGTGTCATAGGCTACATCCACACCCTTCTTGAGCCTATCCACGCGATCTTTCTCATCTTTGGTATCGAGCTTGACTTGCTTGACCACCAACTCCAAATCCTTTATGTTGTCCTTTGTGTTCTGCAACTCTATTGCGTCTATGTGTGCACGCGACTATACCTCTGGCGCAACATTGACTTGTAGTTTGTATAGTTTCTTGGTTGGTATCCGCCCCATTACCAACTGTATCTATGCCAGATATTTGAAGGGTCTCTGGCCTACAATCTCATCCATGCACAACATGTTGGGTGTAACGTGGAAAGTTGGGCTTGCCTGTGCTATCGTCTCGATCATATCCTGTTCACTTGACGCAGCCTTGGCTCTTGCTTCTGATGTTTTGGAGAATGACTTTATTCCTCTACATTCCCCCTATGCCTCTCTGACATGCTCTAGGACCTACCTCATGTCGGTGAGATCATCCTGGATTCGGTCCCTTTGGTGTTGGGCGTCTTCAAACTCCTCAACTGCTTGGTTGTGGACTCTTTCAGCCATGAGGTCCACGTCCTCCTCAGTGATAGTATATTCTGGTGACGTCTTGTGTGCCTTTTCCCTCTTGCACAGACCCTCAATGTGTATGATCGACCTCTTGGTCTAGCCTTGTTCCTGTTTGGTAGCACTTGATGTAGTTCCTTGTGCTATCTCATCCCCTTTTTCCTGTTCTTTCAGTTCATTGGTGGTGTCCTTTTTCCTAGCCTGGATACCTTTCTTTGGAACACCCACTTTATTCTATTGTTTCAGCTTCTGACTTGGATTTGGATTCTTTGGCACAAGTTTATCTTCGACAGGTGTTTGTTCTTTCCCTGCATCTTCCTCCTTATCTGTGGGCATCTCCTGAGTCGGAACCAGAACTCTCCAGTCATCTTGCCAATCCTTGATGGTCATCTCTACGTCCTCTTTCTTGACACAATATTGCAGTTGTATCCATTCCTTCTAGGGATTCCTTCTCACTTGGATCCATAAATTCTGCCTGGTCACTTTGAATTTGGTGATGTCCTAATATTTCATGACCACTTCTGGAGTAATTCGCCAAGTGTTGGCAATTCTTTCCTGCATATCATTGTAATACCTCACGAACATTCTCACATTTGCACTTATGGTTTTGGAGTCTGAAGTGCTCCCCAACTATTTCTACCAATATGCGTGGCAATAGATGGTTCTCTTGCAAAATTATGTGTACTTGGGCTCCCTCCATCCGATTAAGGAGATCAATATGAGTTGCCAAGAGTAATGAAACTTTGTCCCCAGGTCCTGCATGTCTTTGCAGTCCTAAAGGAACTGGTTTAATAAGTATGAGGCCCAGTTGAGCATAGTTCTCTCTGTGCATTGTGTTGTAGCCACGACAACCTCGGTAGGGACTTCCTCCTTACGACACTTCCTGAGCAACTTGCATGCCATGATTTTTGTGGCCAACCTTGTTGTTGCATCACTAATGTGCTTGATGATGATTTTGCATGAAACTCTCTATGTGTCATACATATTCTTCATCTCCTCTGCCAATGCCTTCTCCTTTATCTTGTCCTTGAGGTACTACGCGTGATTCTCCCCCCGATATGGAAACCCTTTAATAAAATCAATGAGCTCTACGTATATCGAGAAAGACTGTTCCACCCATAGGCACCCTCTATGGGTGACTGCCATCAACTTCTTAATGTAGTTTTTTATGTCGTGGCCCCTTCCAAACTATTGGATATCCAACAGGTTTAGAATCCTGGTGTTGGCCATTTCGACTACCCACTATCTTGGTTGGAAAATTGGATTGTCAAAGGGTCTTGTACCCACGTTCTCTAGGTAGACTTTCCTTGCGAATTCAAGAAACTTTTCCACATCGGCCACATCGTGGTCTGAGTACCATATTTTTTCCACACATCCTAAAAGGTTAGGCATGGTACGTACCTCTTATGGAATGCACGGCAAGACTATGGTTGTTGCAGATTGTTTGCACAGTGATCTTGCTATGGGTTGTTTTCCCATTTTCTGTGGTGGTTGACTTGAGGTTCCATCCTCCATTGTTTCGTCCTCTACATATGCCTCTAGCCGATCGATTACATCTTCTATTGTACCCTCTTGTTGTTGTTCCAACACTGGTGTGTGTGACCTTCTTGGCACGACTGCTTCTGTCTAGTTTGGGACCGTCCCATTTACCCTCCAAGGCTCTTCATTTTATTCAGGGCACGAAGGATGGCCTGTGTCCTTAGCCTGCATCCTTGGTCTGTTGTCCCTATCCCATTTCCGGCATATCAATGTCCATGCCAACTACTGTTGTTTGTTGGGTTTCCTCCACCACGGGTGTGGGGCTTGCTGGTTCCATATTGGGTGAAGGGATTTCATCCAAGTTGACGGATTAGGCAGTCTTTAGAGGTTCTTGCTCCCTTCCTTGTGGTTGTTGTGCTTCTCTAAGGTTTCTTTGAGGTTTTCTATAGGCCTGGCTTGGCGCACCTATCTTGGGTGGTTCCATGGTGGTTAAGATGATTTCCACCAAGCTAGTTCACTCTGCAACTCTTTCTAGATCACCCTCTACTCTGTATACTATGTCGCTCTGTTCTTTCTCGATTTCACAATAACCATTATGTTACTTGCATGCCTTCCTTATATAACAAGTGGCGTGAAACTTCTTGGAGAAGTTACCCGAGCTGTGGTTTAAATGAATTGGTGTTGCCCGTGTACTCGACATTGAATTCCCTTGACATCACCAATTGGCGCAATTAATGCGACGTCACTTCAAAATTTATTGTCATTCGATTTTGACAGACACCGCCAGTTGGCGCTTTTTTTCCGTAGTCGCCATTTTTCCAATTTCTGCATTTTTCTGACCATTGGTCCTTTTCTGACGCGCTAAATTTTCCAAGTGCATGCTATGTTGGTTTTTCGATGTGCATGGAAATTTTATTCTTTTCACGCTAACTCTATTCTAGCTGCTTTTTGTCTTTTGGTGTCTGGCACAGTAACCCCTTTGTTGTTGCGTGCAGTCCTTTGTTGTATGGTTCATTTTTTTTTCAAGTACTAGGAGGTCGACTATCCCTATATAGTTTCGGTCGACTCCCATTGATCATTCCTCTGAGTTTTGTTCCTCCCAAATACTTAAACTGTACAACTCTCCCATCTATGAAAATATCTAATTTATATGGTCCCAACCAATGCATTATGAGTTTTCCTGGGTTTTGAAGAGATTTATTGTCATACACCAAAACTAGGTATCCCTCCTTGAAACTTTTCCTCTTAATATGTCTATCACGCTAACATTTGTCCCTTGATTTTTTTACCTCTTAGTGAAACCCTTCTATAATCATATCTTCTTCCATGAACATCACTTGAAATAACCTTTCTTTTACTGTGCCACATTCTGTCATGTTAGTAATTGTTGCTATGCACAGACTAGGTACCAAAAAGTCTAATGGCACCACTGCTTCTTGTCCATACACCAATCTAAATGGTGTCTGCCCTGTCAATTTTTTACATGTGGTCCTCTAGGCCCATAGTATGGTTGGTATCTTCAAGTCTCAATCAGCCTTGTTGACATTGTAGATCTTTGTCAGTGCATTCTCTAGGATCTTATTAAAGGCTTCCACTATTCCATTTGCTTGAGGATGATATGGTGTACTATTTTGGTGATAGACTTCAAAATCCTCAATCATAGATTTAATAGTGTTGTTAATGAAGTGAGTGCCTTGGTCACCCATCAAAATCGATCGACATCCAAATGTAGTAATCACTTGCTCAAACAAGAAGTGTGTTATTGTCTCAGCGCTGCAATATTTTATTGGTGTTGCTTCTTCCCATATTGTTAAGTACTTTGTCGCAATAATAATATACCTTTCTCTTGATCTTTTTTCTAGTGAGTTAATTGGTCCCACAAAGTCTATTTCTCATTTGTTGAATACTTGCAAGGTTACTTGTGGCCTTAGGATCATCTCATCCCATATTTTAGGTTTACCAACCCTCTGACATACATCACATCTCTGGCAGTAATACTTTGAATATCTGTGAACAGTCTTCCACCATATTCCTAGGCACAATACCTTCTACACGGTAGCTTTTCCTACATAATGTTCTCCTGCTATTCCCTCATTCGCCTCTACTAAAATCCTAGGTATTTCATGTTCTAATACACATCTTCCCAAGATGTTTTCTGCACCCATATTGTATAAGTGTCTTGCAATAAATTGATAGTATGTAGATTTGACTACCATATTTTTCTTCTACACAATGTTGAATTCTTGTGGAGAAGTCCCTGTACTCAAGTATTGAATGATGTCAGCAAAATATTCATCAGCTACTTGGACTAAAAATAACTGTGCAGCAGGAAAGTTGTTCCCTAGATTCATAGGTTCCTCTCCATTGGTTATCCTTGACCAATGATTTGGTCCCGCATTCAACTTCCCTAGTTTGGCTATCACTTTGAATTCAAATTTATAGAACAACAATAACCATCTACAAATTCTCCCCCCCAACACTAGATTATTGACTAGGTATTTGATAGTTGAATGATATGTAAACATCTTGAAATGTTTTCCCAATAAGTAATGTTTGAACTTTTGAAGTGCATAGACCATAGCTAAGCCTTCTTTTTCTGTGGTATTCTAATTCTTATCTGCGTCTAATAGTTTTCTTCTAGAAAATGCTATAGGATGGTCCAATTGCCTTGTTCCTAGCTGTGTGAGAATAGCTCCAAGTGCTATGGTTGATGCATCTACATGCAGATGCAATGTCTTTTCCCAATCCAGGAATAATAGTATTGGTGCAGTTAACATATTCTCTTTTAGAGTGTCCAATCCTTTCTGACAATCCTCATTCCATTAAAAAATTATTTATTTTCTCAACAATTTCTCCATTGGCGTAGTGATCTGCGCATACCCTTTTATGAATTTCGTTTAGTATATTGTATATCCCAATGTTTCTCTTAACTGACGTACTGATTTTGGTGGTGGTAGATTAACAATTACTGCAATCTTGGTAGGATCTACTAGCAAGCCTTGTTTCCATACTATATGGCCCAATAGTATCCCAAAGGGTGTTCCGAAGATGCACTTCTTGATGTTTAGCGATATTTGACACTGACTTCATCTTTCTAACATCAGCCTCAACACCTCTACATGGTATTTCAACAAGTTTTAGACTAACCAATCATCCATATATACCTCTATAAACTGGTGGATGAATTCTTTGAATGCAGCTATGACTACTCTAGAAAATATTGTTGGTGCATTCTTCAGTCCAAAAGGCATGATTGTGTATTGGTAGGACCCCATTCTGTGTCAAAAGTGGTCTTTTACCTGTCTTCTGGAACTATATTGATATGATGGTAGCATGAGAACCCGTTAGTGAATGAGTAAGATTCCTGACCTCCTACATTCTCCAAGACCTTGTCTATGAAAGGAGTAGGGAAAGGGTCATGTAGGAAAGCATCATTCAACTTCCTCAGGTCAACACATATCCTTATCCCTCCCTTATTATTCTCCTAGACTACCATAGGGATTACCCATTCTGATTCTTCTACTGGTTCTATGATTCCAGCCTCCAACATCCTATCAATTTTTGCTTTCACTAATTTTTTCTTATATACTGGGTTTAGTCTATATGGTATCTGTCTGATCGGTCTTTCCTCAGATATGAGAGTGATCTGGATTTAGGAGTGGAACAAACTGATTAACAAACTGAATACAATAAAAACAAAGATACGAATAATAACACAAATATACAATGAACGATATCTTCTATTAAATAATGAAATAGGCTGAAACTGTAAAACCACAGAACTGAAACACTTGCTCGAATTGTGGTAGTTATCTTTGAGAAGAGATGTGGCTGCTACACACATTCATCTAAGCATAAATGGATTAAAATGAGGCTCCAAAGGCATTTTTTATATTACTCATGAATTCCACAACCCTAGACATCCAAAAATCTAACCCTAGAAGGTGAAACGCCAAAAGTCATGTGGGCCCTTTGGGTAAGTTGGTGTAATTTGGTACCTCATCTTCCAAGGGTTGTAACTTTTTCATACGACCTCCATTTTAGGCGTGTGATATCCCGTTGGAAATTTCTTTTAGAAAAATACACATTCCTCCATCAAACTCTGACTCTGTCTATAGTTTCCCTGCCTTGACAACCCGATAAAGTTGGATCTGATGCTAGCGAATGACCTTGACCTGTGTGTCCACTATCTGATCAATGGATGTTTGTTCCATGCAGTCAGGGTTGATCTATGTCGGTGTAAGTTGTCCTTCGATCTCATAGGTGTCAAACATTGGGGGAAAATATGGCCGAAGGAGGTCCACATTGAATACTGGATGCAGACCAAGGAAGGGTGGAATGTTGAGCTCAAAAGCATTTATACCCACAGCCTTGGTGATAGTGTAAGGCCCATAATGAAGTGGGTGAAGCTTCTGATGGGGTCTGGTGAGACACTCCTTCTACAAATGTAACCAGACTTTTTCGCCAACCTGAAACTGGTGTGGTACCCTGTGTTGATCATAGCGATGCTTGTACTTAGCATTGGATTTGTTCAAAATCTCCTGGACCTGTTGGTGGATGTGTTGAATCTGCTCAATGAATATGGTGGCTTTGTCGAACACAGATTGATCAGGAGAAGATTTTGTCTATACGATGGTAAGAGGAATTGCAACATCAATGGGTCCAAAGGGTTGGAATCCTAGACCCACCTAAATTGGCTATGGTCGGTGGAACTATGGAGAACCCTATTGTAACTATGTTGGACATATGGGAGAATCTCATCTCATGTATGTGGATGCTTAGAATTATACATGTGTACGATGTGCACAATCATCTGATTGACAAACTCTATTTGGCCATTGCTGTGGGGGTGGAAAGCAGTGGATTTTGTGAGCTTGGTGTCCAACATAGACCAGAGACTCAACCAAAAGGTGTTGAGGAACCTGCAGTCTCTGTCGGAGATGATGGTCTGTGGTATCCCAAAGTGGACCCATACTCATTCGAAGAATATCTTAGCAGTATCTTCCGCTGTGACATT
>SNQJ01S0010803.1:86240-131667 GCA_010110895.2 Picea sitchensis | reverse complement strand
TTGGATTTGTTCAAAATCTCCTGGACCTGTTGGTGGATGTGTTGAATCTGCTCAATGAATATGGTGGCTTTGTCGAACACAGATTGATCAGGAGAAGATTTTGTCTATACGATGGTAAGAGGAATTGCAACATCAATGGGTCCAAAGGGTTGGAATCCTAGACCCACCTAAATTGTCTATGGTCGGTGGAACTATGGAGAACCCTATTGTAACTATGTTGGACATATGGGAGAATCTCATCTCATGTATGTGGATGCTTAGAATTATACATGTGTACGATGTGTACAATCATCTGATTGACAAACTCTATTTGGCCATTGGTGTGGGGGTGGAAAGCAGTGGATTTTGTGAGCTTGGTGTCCAACATAGACCAGAGACTCAACCAAAAGGTGTTGAGGAACCTGCAGTCTCTGTCGGAGATGATGGTCTGTGGTATCCCAAAGTGGACCCATACTCATTCGAAGAATATCTTAGCAGTATCTTCCGCTGTGACATTCTTCTTACGGGCTGTGAGGATTTCCATCTTCAAAAATTGATCAATGACCACAAACAAACTGTCATTTCCTTGCTTGGTGGATGAAAATCCAGACATGTAATCCATTGATATGGATTCTCAAGGCTTCTCAGGAATAAGAAGAGGGGTGTATAAGCCTTGTTTCTTGATGGTTGGCTTGGAAATGGCATAGGTAATGCAAGATCTGATATACTTGTTGACATCCATTTGAATTTTTGGTAAATAAAAATGTTTATGAATAATGGCCACAGTTTTCTCTACGCAAAAATATCCTGCCACCCAACTATAGTGGGATTCCCAAATCAGCTTTGGACTCTCACTTGTAGGAACAAAAATATGGACCAGTTGGCATAAGAGTCCATCATGAATGTGAAAATCAGTGACAATTGCACCTATACCCAAGAGGTTATATGTGGTAGTGAATTCTGCATCTTGTTGATAAAGTTGGGGCCACTCAGATGCTTCATATCCATGGGAATGGAGCACAGTGGTGAGTGCAGCCAAAGGAGGCCAACTGAGGAAGTCAGGGACACAATTGGAGATACATATCTTATACTTGATGTTGAGATGGAACTGCTGCAAGTAGGTGGACCACTTTTGATGTAAGTCTTTCTGCAATTTCCCTTGTGTTTGTATGAATTGCAGAGGCTTTTGATCAGTTTGTATGATCGTCTCTTTCCCCATAATGTAATTTTTCAATTGAAGACAGGCTTGTACAATGGAATACATCTCCTTGTCATAGGTGGGGTATTTCCAAATAGTATCAGAGAGTGTGTCACTATGGTATGCCACCGGATTCCCATGCTAAGTGAGAACTACGCCCACAACATTGTTAGATGCATCATTATCAATCTCGAATGGTTGTTGCAGATCGGGCAAGGAGAGTACTAGAGTTGAGCACAAGTGATGCTTCATATCATCAAATGCTCATTGTTTCTCCTTCCACCACATGAACTTGGCCCTACCACTGCCCTTGGTCACCTGGCTGAGGGCCCATTCAATATGGGAGAATCCCAACACGAACCGTCGGTAGAAGTTGGCTAGTCCCAAAAAGATATGAAGCTCGATCAGTGTGGTCGGGGCTGTACAGTCATAGATGACTTGGATATTATATGGATCAACATGTACCCCATGCTTATCAACAATGTGTCCCAAGAATTGGACCCTGTTCATACCAAAAGAGCATTTTTCCAAGTTGGCATAAAGCTTGTGTTGTCATAGAGTGCTCAAAACCTGTTGAATATGTTGCATGTGCTCCTCCCACGTTCTTATAAATATAAGGATGTCATCCAAATATACCACCAAAAAGGAGTTGGTGAAGGGTCTCAATACATCATCCATCGATATCATGAAAGTGGCTAGTGCATTTGTTAAGACAAAGGGAATGACTATCCATTCATAAAGACCTTCTTTAGACTTGAAGGTTGACTTCCATACATCAATTGGTTTGATGGGAACCTCATGGTAGCCAGACTTTAGGTCAATCTCGTTGAAGAACATTTTCCCCTTAATTTGTTCAAGAAGGTCATCAATCCTGGTAATGGGGTAGCAGTTCCTGACTATGATTTTGTTTTAAGGTTCTGTAATCAATGTAGAGTTGCCAAGTCTCATCTGTACTTTGCACCAGTACAATTGAGCTTCCGCAAGGGGAGGATATGGGTCTGATGCGCCCCTTTTGAAGAAGCTCTCATATTTGACACCTGATTTCATCATTCTCCATCAACAAGCTTCGATAGACTGGTCCATTAGGTAGAGGTGTGTCGGGGGTCAGATCAATTGGATGCCTGACATGGCAGTGTGTTGGTACCCCTGTAGGTGAGGATAAGATGTCTCTATATTCTTTCACGATCCTGTCCACTTTCTTCTGCTACAAAGAGAGGCATTTTGTAGAGGCCATGGAAGTGGCAGTGACCTTCTGTTTACTGTGAGCATGGATCACAAATAAGATGAACTTCCCGGTCTGTGAAATGACCTTACTGCATTGCTTAGCAGAGATTAAAGAAATAGCAGTAGGCGGTGCTACCTATGGGATCCTATACAATTGTCTACCCAAAGTAATAATAACACTGTGGGGTCTAGACTCATACACAACATGATGCTTCCACAAATATGGTTGTCCTAAAATAACATCACAAACTTCAAGGGGAGAAATATCACAAAGTATCTCATCTTTGAAAGGCTTGATGTCGTAGGGCAGGCGACATTGTTGGTTAACACAAAGATCTCTTCCTTGGTAAAGCCAACCAATGGTGTAGGGATGCAGGTGCGGTGTTGTTGGTAGGTCCATCCGCTTGATGACCTCTGCTGAAATCAGGCTCTTTTGACTACCGCTATCAACAACGAAATGAAGCGGATCCCCCTTGACCCACATCTAAGAGTCAAAGAAGTGTTCCCCTTCCTCTGGTTCTTTTGGTTCGCCTGTCTAGACTTTGGTGGTAGTGACAGTGGTGTTGGGTTAAACATCAATAATTTGCTTTTGTCCTTCAGGATTTGACTAGGAATCATAATCAGCCTCTGACTCAGAATCCTTCAACTCGACCACGAGGGACTTCTTGGAGCGACATTGTTCGGTGTTTTTCCAAGGACTTTTATGGTACTCACACCATTTTCCTGTGTCCTTCTTCATCTTCTCATTTCCCTTCATGTGTTGTGGCTTGGATTGGTTGTCCTGAGGATGGACATATTGACTTGGTCCCATGTTGTGTGGGTTGGGGTTGCCTTTACCCTGGTTCATCTATGAGGGGTTTGCAGATCCAAAAAATCATCATTTCTGCTTAATTTTTTTCTCGATCTTGACAGCGTATCTATAAGTCGTGCCCAATGAGGTGATGTCCTTTATTGTTAACTTGTTGTAACTGCATGATCTCTATAAGATTCAACTCTAGATTTCTAATCTGATTTGTAGGATGGTTGTATTTTAGCCTTGATATCCGCTCCTGCAATACATGCAGGAAATCACAGAAAAATACTTCATGCAATTCGTTGAGTACGTACTTGTCTAGATATTTGCACGGTGTTAACTTTGGGTTTCTGTTATCTTTCTGCGCAAACTCCAGCTCCTTTGTTTTTAACCATCTCTCTATCTTTTCCTTCATTAGGTTCCACGGTCTCAACATCCCCCCTTAGATTCTCATTCTCTTAACGTCTTATCTATCTGATTTGGCATTCTTTTGACATGTCTTCAACAGATCTCATTCACTTAATCCCATCCTATTCCCACCAACTAGCAACAAAACTGTTTGTTGGTTTGTTATTCTACTTTATCATTTATCTAATCTGATCCTACCTTACTGTCATAGATTGACCCAGGCTCATATTTAACAATCTTTTAACAAAATCCCTCTAAAAATATCGACCCCCCCTGGTAAACTAGAAGGCAACGCAGCACACGGGGTGTACTGTGCAGTCTCACCCGAGATAACTCTATGGGTGGCTACAATACTCAAGTGTTTGTAGCCAGGGAATGAGTGGATATCTCTGGTTGTACCTTGTGATTTTTATTTATTTTTTATAACATCTTATTAAATTAGTCATTCTATTCATGCATGTGGAATATCAGATCTAACTAGTTTCTTCATTCATTCATCTAACATTCAATACTTAACAACAATAGAGATGCATACATTCAATCACATTACACGGGTGTTACCATGGTTCACCCCCTCCTGGGCTACGTCCATAGAGATCTATCTCTCAAGATATTTATTATGGTTCAACAATATGTCACATTGTGCGTGTTTACAATCTTGGATCTTAGAATCTCTTCAGGCTTCTCGATCCCTACAAGGCTAAATAGATCGCACCAGGCTCCTTATTCTGCGATCTAACCCTCAGGATCGAGTTGCTCAATACTTCTCTAGCTCACCATCGTATGAAATAGAACAATTCTTACCAACCTTACAACTTCCAGACTCTCCCTCTTTCCACTCATCTCCCCAGTACTAATATATATTATTGGCTCATCACCCATTACAATACATTGCAAAAACCCTAACCCTAACGTCATTAGGTCTCCCTTGCGTGTGTGCCTCGTATGCTTCCCTCGCACGTGTTTCTTTTTCTTCCAACTATCATTTCTTCCCTTCGTGCTTCTCTTCCCAAAAAATATCCTTTTCCCCTGACTGGGTCTGCATCCAACAAAGAATAAGTCCAATGTAAGAAGACCTAATAGAAGCTTTCGCTTCTAGAAGGATCTTCCTCTATATTATTCTTTTGATAGACATATTTAGTGTAAATAGGATTCGAGGGTATGAGAAGTTTTGTCTTGGACATTATTGTAATAGAGCTCTGCTCTGCTGGAGGTTTCCCCCTCGAAGAGGCAAGTGAACATTGCTCTCAGTAATCAAAGTGCTCTTTCTAGTGTTACTCTGGTATTATTTTGGTATTATTGTGGTGTTGTTCTCGTTATATCATTGTTTATCTGGCATTTCTAGCTAATTATTTATGTTCTTCATACTATTTTATATCTGGAATATTACAATATTACTGCTCTCCCCAGCAAATTTGTTGAATAATTAAAAGTACAAAAAGATTTTGTTCATCCTTATGAGCTTTATACTTGGGGAGAAATTTACACAATCATTACCTATGCCCTAGTAGGATTGTGTGCTAACATGAAGGTTACAATGTAAATACAAAATCTATCAAAATTAGCAGATAGTAGATCTATCTGCAAAAAATATGGTATGACCCTAGATGACCCACTTAGAAGAAAGAAAAGCGCAAAGAAATCCATGAGACAAAGATTCCAAAAATATGAAAAGGGCAAGCCCAGGTCTTACCAAAAAGATAAGAGGAAAAAAAATCATTATAAGAAATACACAAAGTCTCATTATTACTCCCCAGAAGACGTCAAATTGCAATCTTCCAAACAACAAAGTAAGGCCAACCTAACTTGCTAGTTATGTGGACAACCAAGACACCTGACTAATAGATGTTCACAAGGAGAACAATCCAAGAAGAATAAAAGTAAGATCGCATAACAAAATGAAAGACAAAAGGTTGAGTCTTCTAGCCAGGTAATCTCAATTCACTGCAATAGACATGGCTCAAGTCACCATGATACAAATCATTGCCCACATCATCATTTTCTTAAGAGGGAAGAAGCTCATATGCTTAAGGAAGGATGTTGACACTTATTCATTTATTAATATGTAAAGAATTTGGAAGTTTTATGTTTGTATTAGAATTGTCAAAGTTTTATCATAAAGGATAAAAAAAAAAACTATTTCACTGAGAGTAGCCCTACCAACACGTATGGACAAGATGATTTCATGTGAGATTAGGTTAAGTTAGACAAAGTTACATAAAAAATTAAGAAAAATTGAAATCCTCTCAATTAAAAGAAAATAACAATGATAAAAATAAAAAAAAACTCAATTAAAAAAAAATTACAAATACCATTACATATTATATACATATATACCATGTAGATATGTATATTACAATATATAAAATATTTAACCAGCATAAATCCATCTTAAATCCAAACATCTAGAGGGATCAAATTTCACCATGATAAAAACATTAAATTATCTTAAGTTAATAAATTAATTGGATGATGAAAAATAGTTGTTTAAAAAAAAAAGATAAGTTGGATTACAAGTGGTATATATACGATCCAATTATCTTAATATATACATCGAAATATATCCAAAGATGCAGTGTATATAAAATATTTAACCTGCATAAATCCATCTTAAATCTAAACATCTAGAGAGATCAAATTCCATCATGATAAAAACATTAAATTATCTTAAGTTAGTAAATTAATTGGATAAAATAATTAGATGATGAGAAATAATGATTTAAAAAAAAAAATGGATTACAATCCTTACCTATTAATAATTAGTAAATGGCATAAACCTAATTACCATCACAATAACCAACCTGCTACACAACATTCAATATTGTTACAAGTAATATATATACACTCTAAATATCTTAATATATACATCAAAATATATCCATCATGCAGTGTATATACCACCTGCTGCATCATTGCGCAGCAGGCTGGTTTTGCCCGTCACGTACGTGAATAGCCTACGTCACTACGTGGGCCGGGTCGTTTTTATTATGGACACTTACAAACTTACAGTCTGTCAAACCTGCCGCACCATCTACAACACAATTCAGTGAAGATGCCTGTCTGTCAGACAATCGCATGGTGACTGGCAGTTACTATAGTCCATTGTATAAGATAGGTGGGGCGTGGGATAACGGTATCGTTTTTTTCATTTTTTTCTATGTAGCTTCAACTATAAACTGAAATTTAAAATTAAAATTACGTTTCCAATTAAATGTAGAATATTGAAATTATGATATTTGAGTTATTAACTTTAAAAATGTGTTATTAATGATTTTATTGGTTAAAAATTAACAATCCAATATTTAAAAGCATTATGAAAAAGTGTAAGTTTGTATGGGGATCAGCATTAGCATTAGGCAAATAAATAATTTGAAGTGGATGATTTTCTTTAAATAATAGTAATAAGTTAATTTACATTTAATTATAATAGTCATTGTAGATTCACAGTATTATAATAAAGTTTACTATCTTTCAAGAAAAATCTAATTAGGTTGATAGACGTTTTTCTATTGGAATTGGTGAATTAATCAATCTTTTAATCATAAATTTCAATCTTAATGTTGGCAATTGAAAATGTTGGTATATTCTTCGTCTTACTTTCTAATCAATGGATAAGATTTTGATAAATTAATGATGCCAATTAAAAAGTTTTACAGTAAACAGATTTTTTTTACCATTTCAACCTTCAACCTTCCCTCTTCGCTTCAACTTCCAACCTCCCTTCCACGTGGATGTAAAGTGAACAAGGCTTCCTGTGACATTAAGTTATTAGGCTTACAGTTATAAATAATTTAATATTTAAAAAAATGTTAAATATATTTTTAATATAATTTTAAATTTTAATATAATTTTAAATCTTATTTTTAATATAATTTTAAATCTTATTTTTTATATAATTAAATATAATTTTAATATAATTAAATTTTATAATTTCAAAAAAATTTAATCTTAAAAAATTGTAAATATATTTAGTCTTAATTTAATTAAATTTTTAATAAATTAATTAAATATAATTTTACATTTTATAAGTTCATATTATTAAAGATAATTATTATTTGTAAATAAAATTAATCATTTTACAATATAATTATTTTCTAAATTAAATAATTTTTTGTTAAAAATCCTAATTTAATTTGATTAAATGAAATTTTATCATTACAAATTTTGATCCATTTCAAAATAATCAAAGTTTTATTTTTTAATTTTAAAAATCAATTAATATGTTATATTTTACATTAATATAAATTAATACTTTAATTTATATTAATGTAATATTAATATATTAATAATTTTATAATGTATTACTATTTTATTTTATTAATTAATGTTATTTCATTTTTAAAAAATTGTAAATATATTTAATTCTCAAAGAAAAAAAAAACTACAAATTTTTTATATATAGATTTTTTCAAATATTTATTAATAAAATAATATGAATACATAAATTGTATTTTTTGTTGTTATATTTTTCTATTAAATATGTATTTTTTAATGAAATAATAGAAATAAACTATATTTTTATTTTTATTTTATTTTTCTATTCAATGTAATAATAGTAATAAACATTATTTTAATGGTTTATATATTAAAAATTTCTAGACTTTTTTTAACTGTATAATATATAATTAAAAATATAGTTTATATAATTATAAATGACCATAACACTCCTCTTTACTTTAATGGTTCCAGAATATGGATTTGAATGAAAGTTTTCTATGGGTAGGAGACTTGTAACAATAATAAATCCTTATAACAATAATAAATCATCATCAAATTTCAAGTTGATTTTCTTTCAATGTCTTTAGAATTAGTATAAATTGTCATCTCCAACTCATAAAACAAGCTGATTTCCTTTAGATGTTCTTAGGACAAATATAAATTACCATCTATAATGTATAAATCAAGTAGATTTGTTATCAATGTCCTTAGAACAATATAACTCATCATCTACAAAGATCCATATGATTTGTTATCAATGCTCTTATAATAACTATAACTCATGAAATGATTTGTTGTTACAATGTGATGAACATAGTGTTGAGTCTTTCAATTTGACAAACATTGCGTCGAGTTTCACAATTTAACGGACATAACCATATTTTCGCAATGTGATGAACATGACTTGCCATAACCATATTGTCGCACTGTGACGAACATAACGATATTGTTGCAATGCCATGAGCATGACTTGCCATAACCACATTATCGCAATGTGACGAACATAACCATATTGTTGCAATGTGACGAACATGAATGGCCATAACCACATTATCACAATGTGACGAACATAACCATATTGTCGCAATCTCATGAACATGATCAGCCATAACCATATTGTTGCAATGTGATGAACATCACCCCATTGTCAAAATAAATATCATGTCATCGCTATGTGATGAACATACAACATTTATTTTCATCACATATCCATTCGACATATGATGAACATACGACATTTTTGTTCATCACATTGCCACTTTTTACTTAAATGACATGTCATTGTAATGTGATGAACATAAACCCCTCATGCAATATCCCCATCATCGTCAATATGTGACAAACAATATTTTCGTCGCAGTGTGATGAACGTAGCCCCATCATTGCAATGTGATGCAAATATCCTTTCATCATATTGCGATGAAAATATCTTGTCTTCGTAATCTGGTGAACTTATCCCCTCCCTTGCAATGTGACAAACATAACCATATTGTTGCAACGTGACGAACCTAGACTTATACGCTAAACATACGATGTGATGAACCTAGCCTTATACGATGAACATACGATGTGACGAACATAACCATATTGTTGCAATCTTACGAACCTAGCCTTATACGTTGAACATACGATGTGTCGAACATAACCATATTGTCGCAATGTGATGAACATAAATATGGTTGACCTTGATTGACCATGACCATGGTTGACTATGGTTGACCATGGTTGAACATGGTTGGCCATAACCATATTGTCACAATGTGACGAACACAACGATATTGTCGCGATGTGAAGAACATGAGTGGCCATAAAAATATATTTTGCAATTTGATGAGCATGTCTTGTCATAACCATATTGTCACAATGTGACGAACATGACTGGCCATAACCATTTTGTCGCAATGTGATGAGCATAACCTCGTCATCACAATGTGATGAAAATAACCATATTGTTGCAATGTGATGAACATAAGCTCATCGTCCTAATGTGATGAACATATCCTCATCGCCTGTGACACATATATCCTATCGTCATAATGTGAAAAAACAACATACGAACCTCACCTTATACGTTGAACATACGATGTGACGAACATAACCATATTGTCGCAATGTGACAAACATAAATATGGTTGACCTTGATTGACCATGACCATGGTTGATTATGATTGACCATGGTTGACAATGGTTGAACATAGTTGGCCATATCCATATTGTCACAATGTGACGAACACAATGATATTGACCATGACCATTGACCATGGTTGACTATGGTTGACAATGGTTGGCCATAACCATATTGACAATGTGACGATTGACCATTACCATGGTTGACTATTGTTGACCATGGTTGACAATGGTTGAACATGGTTGGCCATAACCATATTGTCACAATGTGACGAACACAACGATATTGTCATGATGTGAAGACACAATGTGACGCAACACAACGTATATTGTCAAAGGATGAAGAGTACAGTCAGCCATAACAATATTTTTCTCAATGTGATGAACATGTCTTTTCATAACCATATTGTCACAATCTAACAAACACAGTAATGTCACAATCTGATAAACATATACACACATCGCAATATAATGAACATATCCCTGTCGTCACAATGTGACGAACATAACCTCGCCATCACAATGTGATGAAAATAATCATAGTGTTTCCATGTGATGAACAAAACTCCATGACATCCTAATGTGATGAACATATCCCTCACATCCTTGGACAAATATCCCATCACATAATGTAAAATACGTCTTGTCGAATACCTCAGGATGAACATCACTTCCATTGTCAAAATAAATATCCTGTCATCGCTATGTGATGAAAATAAATTTCATATGTTCATCACATACGACATTTGTGAAATTACCTATTATTTATGCGTTCATGACATTGCTAATTTCTTTTTTACTTAAATGACATGTCATTGTAATGTGATGAACATAAACCCTCGTCCCAATATTATCCATTGTCGCTAATATGTGACAAACAATATATTGTCAAGCCACAATGTGATGAACATAACTCCTTGTCGCAATGTGTGATGCAAATATCCTCTACTCATATATTGTATCATATCTTATCATCACCGTAATCTGGTGAACTTATCCTCCCTTGTAATGTCACAAAAATAACCATATCGGTTACGATATGACAAACATAGCCTCGCCATCCCAATTTCATCAAAATAGTTTATCAAGCTACAATGTTAATGGAAATCATGTCAGCCATAATGTGACAAACACTTCCAAATTTCACTATCCCAGTGTCATCTCTAGTCTTGGTCAACTATGGTCATAGACAACCATGGTCGCCTATGGATAACAATTTTGTCAACTTGTTAATCCATTGTCAACTATAGTCAACCATGGTCATGGTCATTTTCATGGTCAACCATAAGAAACAACTCAACCATAGCGGATCCATAGTAAACCAAAGTAAACTAAGTTCTACCAAATTTAACCATGGTGAAGGTTTATGTAAGTTAACCATGTATACATGGTCAACCATAATTAACCATGTCAACCATAGTGAACCTTTCCTTCCTAAAGTCAACAAATTTCTACGATGAACATATGAAATTTATGTTCATAACATTGCCAATATTTACTTAAATGACCTATCATTGTAATGTGATGAACACAAACCCCTCATCCCAATATCCATGTCATCGTCAATATGCGACAAAATTATATTGTCGCCGCTAATGTGATGAACATATTCGCCATTGGAAATGTGATGCAAATATCATGTCAACTCAATATGATGAAAATATCCTATCACCCCAATGTCACACAAATATCATATATCGTTATAATGCGACGACCATAGCCTTATCGTCCCAATGCCATCAACATAGCTTCATTGTCACAAAGTTACACTAATATCATATCGTCATAATGTGACAAACACTTACAAATTTCACTATCTAAATGTCATACGTAGTCTTGGTCAACTATGGTCATGACTAACCATGATCGTTTATGGACAACCACTATCAAACATGGTTAACCATTGTCAACCATGGTCAAACACAGAGTCAACTTGGTCATGGTCAACCAAGTTCAACTATAATGAATTTCATCCATAGTAAACGTCAACCATAGTGAAGGTCTACTGAAGTTAACCATGATGAAGGTCTATGGAAGTTAACATCCATGGTTTCGGTTGACTATACTCAACTATGTCAAACATAGTGAACTTTTCCTTCCCAAAGTCAACAAAGTTCTACCAGTTAGCCATGATCATGGCTAACCATACTGAAGCATGATCATTGTAAATTAGTGTATTAACAATGTATTAATACTTTAATAATGTATCACTAATTTTATTAATGTATTATTACTTTAATAATGTATTTTACCTTTAATAATATATTTATTAAGGTATTAATACTTTTTTTTTTTTTTTTTTTTTTTTTTTTTTTTTTTTTTTTTATTTTTTATGATAAATTTATCATTATTTTTAATATCAATATTTATGTCTTTATTATAAATATTAATATTAATATTTTAGTATATTTTGTTTGTTAATTCCAGTAAGACCACATTAACCCGCTATTTGAGAACCACACTCGTGGGCATCTAAGTCAATAAAATCACCCGGGGATCGTGACCCTAACATCTACACCAACCCCTTAACATGGTTGGATTTAAACGTCATCGTCCACACCAACCCTTAACATGAACCAGTGACTTTTCAACACTGAGTGGCTTAACAACACACTCCACACCGACTGTCCCCACTAACTTGGGATCATCATGTTATATATTAATACTAATAAATGATTGATTATTACCAATGTTTAATGTATAAACTAATTCATGTATTAATGTATACATTCATTTAATGCTACTTAACACATTAATAATAATAAATCTACTATTAATAATGCATTTAATGTATAAAATCCAATTCAATGTTACAATGTATAAATTCAATAACACTTTCCATCATAATGTTACATCATCAATATATTAATACTCTAATTATTTGACATTAATGCATTATCATTTCTAATGATGCATTTTATTGGGTATTAATATTCTTAATAATATACACTTTGTAATATTAATCTTTTAATATCAATATTTATGTTGTAATATAAATATAACATTTATATTTTAGTGATTAAAAATATTAATAATAAACGTAATTAATAATATTACATTTGAAGTATAAATTAATTAGTTCCCTGAGGTGTAGGATGTACTTCATGATCTGAGTGTGTTGTTGTTTATCCCCAAGTGATTTTGACGGGCTGGATGCCTGTGTCCCACACAAATTAACAAAAAGTATAAAATTAATTAATTTACTGTGCCCTAACAATATTAATAATAACACACACAATGTATTTAATGTATAAACCAATTAATGTATTAATGTATAAATTAATAAATACTTTCCATTATATGTTACATTATTAATGTATTTATACTTTAATAATGTATTAACTAATTAATACTTTAATTATTTATTAATAATGTATTAATATTTTAATGATGTATTTATTAAGGTGTTAATATTTTAATAATGTATTGATACTTTTTTAATGTATTAATTCTATAATATTAATGTTTTAATATTAATATTTATGTTTTAATATAAATATAAATATTTATATCTTAGTGATTAAAAATATTAATAAATATATTATTAATATTATATTTAATGTATTTATGTATAAACTAATTAATATATTTTACATTATATATTAATGTATATATTAATTAAAACATTACATTATTATTAATGTATCATTCAATTAATAAGTTACTTTAATGTAAATTAATATTTTAATTTATACATTACATTAATACAATACATCAATGTATCATTACATTATTAATGCTTTATTTTATTACTTTATTAACATTTTTGCAATGTATTAATTAATTAATACATTACACTATTAATGTATGAATCAATTACATTATACATTAATGTAATACATTGCATAAATAGATCTCATTAATTTATATACATTAATATAATATTAATGTAATAATTAATTAAAACATTAATTATGTATTAATATATTAATGGTGGTCCAAAAGGTATGTCTGTCGTCAACTAGTAACAACCACTTTTATGTAAAAAGTCGTTGATATAGGTCGATCGGCGCCATTTTCCACTTTTTTAAATTAATGGCACCATGACGCCATTTTCCACCTTTTTAAATTAATGGCGCATATCGTCGCTTATATCAACCACTTTTTACATAAAAGTGATTGTTGCTAGTAAATACTAGTTTTGAGTGTTATAATTATAATTCTATAATAATATAATTGAACTACCAATATGCATCTTGCTATTTAACATTGAATGTTGAGTAAGGATTAGGTCATAGTCTAAACTTTATAAGTTTTGGCTCAAATGAGTACTCCATACTGAATCTATTTTGTACAGATTTATATCATTGAATTTCAACTAAAAGACCAAATCTTAAAACAATTAGACAACACAACATAGAGATAAATAGACACTATAGATATATATGCACTATGCTTCATATCAAAGTGTATTAGAGCCTCACACAACATTAAATATTACATAGCAGGGTACCTAATATTTGTGGAGTAAGCTAACTAGGGAGCAATCTTCCCTCTTTTCTAGCAAAAAATAGACCTGAATCCGGTCAGATTTTCAAGGGTAACCTGAGTTTGGTATGGATCAAAGTTTCATGCATTTCACAACCTTACCCCAGGTTTTTCTCCATTTTAAACCAACTCAAATGCTCAAAAAATCAATCAAACTTCTAAATCAACCAGAAATTTAAAACTACATTAAATTACCTCCCCCCAAAAAATGAAAGTAACTCCCAAAAAAAGATTGCTCCGAGTTATCCCACTCCAATATTTGTAACTTCAATTCCGGTTATTACATTACAACGGTTAAAAGATGCATGAAATACGTTAAGATGTCCACGTCCTAAAAGATTCCAGTTAAAGGACTTAATCTGATCTTGCAAAGGTCATAACCGTAGCCCATAAAAGACTCCAGTTAAATGACGTAATGTGGTCCTACAAAAGTCATAACCCTAAAGCATTTGTACTCTTGCAGCACTGAATTTTCAGAGAGCCCTCGTTTTCTCTCAGTTGGACGGGCATGGAAGAAACTTCTGATCACTTTGCAGCTATCAATATCGTGAGATGACATGCAACAAGCATAATGTCAGAATTTCGAGGGTAAATAGAATGGATTTGTGAAGGAAATCGTAGATTTTACATCGCTTTAAACTGTGATGCATCTGTACTCTTGCAGCACTGGATTTTCAGAGAGCCTTCGTTTTCTCTCAGTTGAACGGGCATGGAAGAAACTTCTGATCGTTTTGCAGCAATAGTATCGTAAATTCCCACCATGAAAGGAGGAGGGAGAGGATAAAAATTGCTACAAACTGAAATAATCTATTAATGTGGAAAAATGACAAAGATCTGGTACAGTAACTTGAATATGGCATCACATGGATTCCAACTTCCAAGCATAGTGTTCCTCCAAATTTAGTATCTTACACTCTGTGGCCTACGTTTGTATTTTTCTCCTTTTCATATAACTGGGACATTTTGCAGAGCATTAATCATAACCATACTCATGATATCACATGGATTTTAAGCATAGTGTTTCTCCAAATTTTGTTGGACTTGTTTGTTTCTGCATATATTAGAAATACCATAATTACAATATTTGTAAACACATTCATAATTCATAAAAACAATATGTAAACACATTCTTACCTACACATTCATAATTCATAAAAATAATATGTAAACACAGTCTTACATATTCATGCTGTCTAACAAAAATATCATAACTATTTTCAGAAACACACAATTATATGTGTATAAATTCTAACGTGACATAGATATAGAGGTTAATTTTTATTTAACACAAAAATATTATATATTAATGTTGTCTAACAAAAATATTATAACTATATTCAAAAAAAAAAAAAATTATAACATAACGTAGAGTTAACTCAAAAATATTGTATATTAATATGGTTAAATATGGTTAAACAAGGGTGGATGGAGACAAAACCCCACGCATAGCCACATGTGCTATAAAAAAAAAAATTTAAGAGTTTTTATTTTGGATGTTTTTTTATATTATCTATATAAATGAAAACACATTTTTTTTATGTTTGAAAAATTGGGTTCCTCTTTTTCTAATTGATTTATCATGTCAAATAATGTTTTCCTTATTTATCACGTCAAATAATGTTTTCTTTATTGGGTTTTTTTTTTCTGATTGATTTATCAACTTGTCAAATAATGTTGGAGAGAAAGAAGCCATTATTTCAGTTCAATATTACTCTTTATTTTTCTTTTTCTAATTGTATAATTTATTAGTACCTCCAATTATATAATAACATTTTCATATAAATATAAACTAGTTTCTATGCATTCAATCTAGTTCCTACTTTCTTTCATCTTTCCAAAAGTTTTATTTGAGACATTGTGTTGAAGGATTTGGAAAAATTGATAAAGCAAAGATAAATACTATTCTTTTGGAAACAACTCTAAGAGATATGAGGTAGTTAATGGTTGGATGCTTAGACCAAAAACAATTTCAAGAAGGAATCTTAATATTATTTTCTTCTGCCCATTCATTTATTTTTCTTTCTAGAATGATGCCAAATAGCTTGAAAAAGAGGTTAATGACCAAGATAGTGTTTCAATTTCTCATATTATTTATATCACCACTTTATGAATTTAGGTATGACTTTGCTAATTTCTCAGAAAGAATGAAACCCGTGGCATATGGAAATATGATTAATTCCTAAATGTATATCTTCTTTTGTAATGACCTCTATTTATTTTCTTGAGAAATCCATGTTGGAATCATTTCCGGTAATGTCTTTCTCATAAAATCCATGTACATGTATGCAATCATTTCGTCCTCATTTACTCATTTGACTAAGAGGCTCGTGAATGTAGTTTTTTCAATATTTTTTTTTTCAATATTTGTTTTTTCAATGTTAGACTATGTGTTTTTCTCTCCTTATCCAACATTTTGGATTGTTCTTCCTTTTTGTTTAAGGCTAATCCCTTGGGGATTGGGGATGTCTTTCATAGGGACTTTATCAATGCTCTTCTTTTTACCTTTTTATTGTGTTGTAAAGGTTTCCTCCACATCTATGGTAGACTATAAAGCTTGAAATTCCTCATCACTTATCTTTGGTAATTGATCCCATGTAATATTGTGTCTCTATTTTGTGAGGGCATCACTTATAACCAACCTAAAAATCCCATAATGGGACAATGTTACTAGCTTTCCTCCCTAAACACTCACATTTGTTTCATGGATTGTAACAAGAGATGTTGAATGCTTAATTTTTCTAGCTTCAAATCTGAAAAATACCTTAATTGAACTAACAATCTGAAGTGATATGCAATAACCAAAATATTCCTTCCTTCACATTTATATACTTGATAATGTGGAAGGCAACCTCATTCCAAGGGGATGAAAATCTAGTCCTCTTGAACCCTTGTCATGTGTCCTTCATGGTCTCATATGACAAGAGGAATTCTTGTGTGGATTCTTGAGGTTGAACCCTATCATCCTTTTCCCATGTCTAACCAATGGGTAAACCTATAACTAGTGATATAGAATCAACATCTACCCTTATTTCCAATCCTTTTGTAATGCCCCAAGACCGTGCCCCCATTGTAAATGTGAATATGTTTTATAGGATGGTTTGTCAGGTTTTTATAGGTCGAAAGGATTGTTTGATTATTAGGTCAGTGAGCTAGATGCTAAAGGCCAATGAACCTATTTTTGTATATGTAAACACTCATATCATTAATAAAATACATTGCTACATGTATACCAATCACGATAAAATAGTATGGGGGCATAAACTCCACTAGGAAAGGAAAGGGGGGGGCTAAGAGCCTAGGAAAGGGGCTAAACTAGAGGGATTATCTCCAAGGGAATGTTATAATAGTTTTCCTAGAGACTAAGGTATGGATAAATCTCATGTTATCCTAAGTTCCTATGAGAAGTGGAATGAATCACAAGTGGAGAGGAACAAGTTCCTTGAGGGCCATGTGTCATCAAGGGAGAATGCAGTTATATGTTGGGAAAATTAGTCCATTTTCACCATTCTTCCCATTCACCAACACATTCATGATTCTTGCCATGGACGATTCACTACGTTCTATCCATAATTCGACCTCTACATCCATCACGCACTCCTAAAGTTGTACGTTGTACCCCCCCTGTCACGGGTAGCATACTTGTACCTTAACTGAGACTATATTTTTACTTACTCGTGCCAGTATTGTTCCTTAACCAAATTATATTTCTTGCATCACCTGTTTCCATACCTTGTTTATGTTTCTTCCTTCACCTAGGTCGGTACCTGGTTGACTTAAGTGCTGGACTGAAGAGGTGAATTATCAATCCCATGGATTGAAGAGGGGGGTTGTTAGGCCCATGAGAAACTCTCTCCAGGTGAGAGAATGGATGGGAATTGATTTCCTGAGAGACCCCAACTGCAACTACAGTTCTTTGAGACTTCTTGTCTGGCCTGTTGTTGAAGCCCTGGAAGGGAAGTCGGGTAGTCGAAGGGATGTTGAGTAGAGAAGGGGCACACTTCCTTGGTTGGGACAAGCATGTGGGGAATGAGAGGTTGTAGGATATTAGTTTGAGATGGCACCTGGCGAAGTTGATACCGATGTCTGAGATACATCATCCTAGCTAGGAATCCCTTTACCCGGGTGGAGTTTAGTCCCAACTCGGGGGTGACCCATTGTTGAGAGTTTTGAGCAATGTGGTATAAGGCTGGGAGGATCATGGAAGGTCTGAACGCAGTTGGTGGTCTTTCCTCAAAGATAAGTATCAATTGTATGTTAATTTACATGCTGTGTATTTATATATGTGTTTATGTTTTATGGGTTTTTACCTATGTATGTTACATGTATATTTTTATTGTTATTTTTGCATGAAGCTGTGTATTTGCATAATATATTTGTCTGGTTAAATTTTTATATACAGATATAGATGAAATTATTGAAATTTTTTAAGTGGCATGATCCAACGGTCTAAGGATGGGTATGTTACAATATGGGAACAAAGCTACAGTTTTCAACATTGAGCCTGCATGGGCCGTGTAAGTGGAAATTGAAAAAAAAATTCACAGAGTCGTTTTCGTAATGGACAAATTTTAAGTTTCATACCGTCCATGAGTGATAAGATGACACTGAGAGCACACCGTAACTATGTTTGAAAGATCAAGAGGTGTAGCAATTCGATAAACCACAATGGCCATAGGATATGTTTGAGAGAATAAATATTCCTCATAGTCGTCGGATCTAGATAAGGTGCATGGTCGTTAAGCACCAAAGTCCTTTGGACTTCACCACTCCAGTTGTTTTAAGATTTTTTTCGTGAAAGAAGCAAAAGACCCAAAGCTCCAAAGTCTTAGAGTGAATCTATGTCGTAGATCACTGGGAGGAGTACCTGACCATTGGATTTGTCCAAGGATAGATCTCGGCCATGGGATCAAAAATAGACCAGGAGGTAAAAAAATGTGGAGAAGATAAGATCTCAATCATCATATCTGTGTGCGAGTGATTGTGAATCATAGATCTCCTGAAATTTCGGAGGTTCGACACTCTGGGATAAACGATTCCTTATGTTTCCAGGAAGAAAATATCTCGAAGTCCCAAACTCCAGAGTAAATCTGGACTGTTCATGTTAGGGGACACATGTGCGCATAATAACAAGTATTTAGAAGTTTGACATTCGGGAGATATGTAGTGTTACGTTGAGAAGTCTCCCGAAGCCCAAAGTCAGAAAGCTCCGGAGAGTTCTTGTTCAAGAGTTCGGAGATTCGTTGTTCGGTTGTTTTAAAGAGTTCAAGTGTGAAATCCTTTGAAGCCTGAAGTTTCGAAGTCCCAAAGCGCCAAAGTTTTGAAGCTCTGGGGGGAACCTATTCAGAAGTTTGACATTTAGGATATTTGTTGTGTTATGATGAGAATTTATCTGAATCTCGAAGCTCTGGAGAATCGAAGTAGTAAAGCTCATGAGAGTGATGGTTTGGGAGTTCGTCAGTTTGACGTTTGGGAGTTTTTAAGTGCTCTGGTGTGAGATCCTCTGAAGACTAGATTCCCAAAGTCTTGGAGTGTCAGAGTGATGTGGCATGATGACGTCACCTAGGGTGATGTGGACCTATATTATGCGTGCCATGTGCCATCCTAATTCATTCTTTTCATAGACCTTTTGTGCCAATTATAACTTGACATGTGTCATCCATCAATTGGGCCACGTGTCATCTCCATATTTTTTCCACATAGCACCCCCTAGTGCATAGTTTCTAATGAGACCTTGAAAGTTCAGAAATTCGACATTCAGAGGAAATCTTAGGTTGTGTTGAAAAATACTTCAAATCTCGAAGCTCTGGAGTGTCAAAGTCCTAAAACTCCAGAGAAGCATCATTCAGGGAGTTAGCCACTTCGATGTTTAGAGGAAATGTTGTATGGTGTAGGAAGAACCTTTGAAGCCCGAAGTTCTGAAGCACCAGAGCCCAAAATCTCTGAAAAAACATTTGTTCGAAAGTTCTCCAATTCGACATTTGATAGAAGTAAATTTTGAAGCTATGAAAACCTATGAAGCCCAAATTTTTGAATCATTAGAGCCCCAAAGCTCTGAAGAAGCATATGTTCAGAAGTTCACCAATTCGAAATTTAGGAGAAGTAAAGTGTGATTCTATGAAAACATATGAAGCCTGGAGTTCTAGAGCCCCGAAGTCTTGAATCTCTGGATAATCACTTTTCACCTAAGCGCTTGTTCATATCCCGTGGTCACATGAGATTGAGAGTTGAAGAAAAAGGGCTAATGCCCAAAAATTGTTTTAAAGACAAAAAGGGGCTTAGAGAAGGAGTATGTGGGGTTCCTATGTGTATGGATATGTACCTAAAGAAGTAAAAAGGACATGTAAACTTGAAGATATGATCCATCATGCATCCAAGAGACAATTCGACTTTGAATAAGAAGAACAATTGTACAAGGATTACCCTCTTAGGAAGGACAATTTTCAAATATCTATAACTTTCTTCTCAAGACTCAGAATTGAGCATGGAAACATGCATTGGAAAAATCTTGAACAATAGAATATAACTAATCACTCGTAAAATTGACTTGGGTAGTCAATTTCTCAGGAAAACAGAAGAAACAAGTTTGATGTATTATGGAACCAAAATTGAGCACAATTTCCTGAATTTGTTAAATCAAGTAGCCTAACAGGTTTTTTTGGCTGCACATTTTGCAAAGTTAACAACTATTAGATCAGAATAGGATCAACACAGAGTGCATAGGAATGGAATATACACAAGGGACATACAACCAGAAATATGAGATCAGAGGGATGGATTGACATATGGGCAATGAAGATACAAACTCAAATGGACATGGAGAAGGAAAGGAAGAAAGCATGAACTCAATAGAGACCATTGAAAATTTTCAAAAGGATATCCAAAGTCAAAAAGATGATAATGAAAGGCTTATGAAATCCAGGGAACAACAAGAGGACTTCAACCTAAAGTTAATGCAGAGATTGGAAAAAATAGATAAGAAGATAGATAAGAAGAATGGCTCAAGCCAATCAGGAAGTCACATGTGTCCTGATGAGAAAGGAAGAACCATAAGTGTTAGAAGAAATCACCAACACTCCCCAAGGCATTCCAATAGGAGAGCACACAGTAGCTCAAGTACATCCCCTGTTGGGAAGCATAGGAAGAGGTCTGGAGTGGATGAGCTACAAGAAGAAATGAACAAAATAAAACATCCTACATTTGATGGTGATCACAAGAAGGATGAAGATGCAGAGACATGGTTTCTAGGAATGAGAAAGTATTTTCAATTACATAATTACTCTTCATGCACAGAAGGAATAATTTCCATCTATCAGCTCAAGGGAAAGGCATCCATGTGGTGGGAAAAATTTGTGCAGGTGCAACACATTAAAGAAAAAAATGTTACTTCGAAGAAATTCAAGAAGTATTTCCAAAAGAAATACTTGACTAAGAGATACTATGACAAAAAAATGAATTAGTTATTTGAACTTAAGCTTGGGAGTATGACCATAGATGAATATGAAAGAAGGTTTTTAGAACTGCTAAAGTATGTTTCTTTCATTAAGGAAGATACAATTAAGATTCAAAGATATTTGAGTGGGTTTCCATCATTCATTAGTGATAATATACAATATGATGATCCCAAAACATTGGAGGAGACCATAAGGTGAGCTAAATGCCTATATGATCAACATAAAGGAAAACCAACTTTCCAAAAAGATTGGGAAGACAAGACAAAATACAAGATGGAACATAGGAAGAAGGGGACTAAGCCACCATTCTTCAAAAATAATCCTTAGGGACAACCAGCTTCCAGAGAACCCAAAATGATTGAGATAGGGGGGGGAAGGCCAAGGCATCCACCTATTCAATGTTTGGGTTGTCAAGGAAATAATATGTATAAATATTGTCTCCACAGAGGTGGAAAGGTGAGGACTGTTCACAATGTACAACAAGATTTAACAATGGAGGGAATGGATAGAAGTGTACCTAGGATCTATGCAGCCCTCGACAAAAAGCAAGCATAGTTTTAGTCACATATGATTTAAGTGGAAGGTAAGCTCAACAACCAAACACTTGTTATTTTAATTTATTCAGGAACTATTCATAGTTATATATGTTGGTCACACTAGCCACACTAAGAGTGGGGGGGTGAATTAATGCGTGGACTTTACAATTGTTCTTGTTTCAAGTTAGAAATTATTTCAAAACATAAATTTACACATTAAGAGAAATCAATTCATAAGAACAACGAACACAAGAGATATCATATGCTTGTATAAGATTTTGTATTATTTTATATATCTGACTACAATCACGATGGTTTTCCCAGTACCAACTATTTTTTATCAGCACCAATTGAAGTAAGGAGCACCAACTCCTAGGAGAGCACCAACTCTCAAGCAAGACTTAGCTTGTCACAAGACTCAGCTTGCTGATAGAATGCAATCTATCCAACTAGAGTTCATCTAGTATTACAACCAACCAAAATACCAGTCATTCATTTATTGAATTTGTTCCAGCTCATGATCAGAGATCTACAACAAATGTTCATCACCAAACTTCATCTTCTTCTCTAAAATTCGTACTTTCTTCACTTCATCTTCTCTCTAAATTTCACACCTTGTTGTGCTAAAGGATCACCATACTGGCCTCAAGTGCAGATCCACTTATTCACCCACTTCTCCACTTCTCTCAAATGAACCAAGCATAGTTGTATTTATACTCATTCATGCTCAACTCTAGTTTAGTTTTAGGGTCGACTTGTGCCACAAGTTACAACTAACTTGTCCATTTACAGCAACTTTGGGACCACCATTGACCATCATTATGGGTCTTCAACTTTAAACCTGGCATCTTGCCTATCACTGAAAAGGCCACGATGAGTTTTGACCTTCATATGATTTTAACAACCATCTGACCTATTTTCATAAATCAATCACAAGTATGGATCGATTTTCTTTGTCTCTGCAAATGTTGCAGAAGTCGAATTTTGTAGAGGTGCTTCCTTCAAACCATTTACATGTGACCATATTCACAAAACCATAGGCTTATTAAGCTAAACAATGTTCCTAGAACCTCATGGATTATGTGTTCGTAACCCACGATCGGGGGTTGGAACCTAGTCCTCTAGTTCTTCGGCCTTTGGGTGATTTATCTCTCATCCAATCTTCTGGAGTTTCAACTTCCCGAAGTGGTTACCTCTCACAAGGATTGATCCAATGGTTAGTATGAATCTTGAAACCAAATCAACAGTCTATCTTCAATCCTTATTTGTCCTTCCATTGCTTAATCCAATGGTTGTGACTTAATCAATGGTTGAGATGGACGACAACTATTTACTTCGGGACTTTGAGGGTTCGAAGGTCAGGGTAATTGTTGTTCCAATTTCCACAGGGGTTGGTCAACGCCAAAGTGGTCAACATGGGAGTACTTACATTATGTTTTTATCTAACAATCATCTGAGAATCCAAAGGATCTTAGATCAACGATTAACATTGACTTCGGGCTTCAACACTTTGGGTATTTTTTGGTTTCCCGCGAAGGACAAACTACCGAAGTGACGTAAATTGCTGGCATCACTATTGACTTGGCATTGGCCGAGTGGCTTCCATGTGTCACCTAGATTCATGACTTGTGTAACTTAAAGTGCCAACTGGACCTAGACACTTGTCACCATATGATTGCGCCACATGTCCTTGCTAACATGGTCTATTGATGTGGATCTCCTGATGTGGCACATGTCCTCCTCCTAGATATAATGGTCATAGGTTCATCTGAATCTTTAATCCAACAACTATGATCAGTTCATTTCAACCTTAGAGACTTTGGGTTATTCGCTTCCATTTCCCAATTCTCCCGAAGTGATATTCCCCGACTAAACCTCGAGCATTTTGACTTCATCTAACGATCCTTCTTTGATGTGAAAATCTTAACACGATCCAATGGTTGTCAGGATTTCAGCTATTTTGGGATCTCATGAATCCTTGATCCAATGACTGTGATCAGTTCATTTCAACCTTCGGGGCTTTGGGTTATTTGTTCTCAATTCTCAATTCTACCGAAGTGAGATTCCCTGAATAAACCTCGAGCAACTTGAATTCATTTAACGATCCATCTTTGACGTGAAAAGATTAATACAATCCAACAGTTGTCGGGATTTTGGCTATTCGGCATCTCGAGCCTTTGGCCTTGCTTATCCTATCCTTCCATTTTATTTTGATTGGACGGTCAATATAACTCTCAAAAAAAATTCCGCCAGAGTGTGTATAAGCACTTTCTTCTTTGATAATGTTTCGTAAGTTTAGGAGATATGACTGTGGGCTTAGGCATAAAGGAGCTTTTCTCTTCGAGTATTCGGCTATTCGTGACTCTGGAGCTCTGGGGTAGTGCAACTAATGAAAACCATATATCTATTGGCAGGTGACAATCGATGGTCAGTGTCTATTTAAAAACCAAAACTTGTGAGATTGTTAACTCCAACCCTTGCATCCCACAATGGTTCCCCATCGTTGATCTTCCCTTACTGAGATCCGACGATCAGGACTTAATCAGGTGTTGATCTGAAGGTCCTCCTATGTAACTCCCAGATCTAATGGTCCTAGTTTGTCCCAAAATATACATCGGTGGACATGATTCTCCCTCTATTCTTTTGTAGTTTTGCTATGGGGATTTCAATCCTGATCGCGTTTCTGCTATGCGCTTTCCCTTTTAAGCCTTTTGGTTTTGTACTTGGATTATAACTGATCGAAATCATTGATCTATTGGGAATTCGATCCCGATGTTTTTTTTGCATTGCGTTGATATCATGAAATCTAATACGCTAGATTCATCTACATGTTGTTCATAACAACTCATCATCACATCATAATGACAGGTTTTTTACATCAATGACAACACATTAATGACAATATGTCCAACAATATAGATCCTAAGATGGTGGAAAGATTGTATTTTCCAATAAGAAGCATGAAAAATCTTGGTTGGTGTAGCTCGCTACCAAAACCAAAAGAAAATTTAATGAGATGGTTAAGTCATGTCCATTGGACATGAATGGACTAAGCACCAGGGAAGATTTGAACATCTTTCCTTTAGGTTCCTATGATTGTCTAATTTGTATGGATTGGTTGGACCAACACCATGTTATCCTAGATTGTTATAATAAGGCATTTACTTGTTGGGGTGGAGAAGGGAACCTAAGGACACTACATTTCCAAGGAAATAACTATCAGAAAAATCTCAGCAATGCAGCGAAAGAAAAGTAAGGGTGTCAAACATTTGCAACTCATATGGAAGAGACACCTAAAGATAAGGTGTCAAATATTGAATATTATGGAGTCCTAAAAGAGTTTAAGTATGTATTTAAAGAAATACCATGATTACCCCCTAAAAGAGATATTGATTTTTCCATCAATATGATACGTGGAGAAGCTCCAGTAACCAAGACACCTTACAAGAAGGAGTTACAAATGCAACTTGAAGAGCTTCCAAAGAAGGGGTATATACACCCAAGTGTGTCACCTTGGAGTGCTCCAGTATTATTTGTGAAGAAGAAGGATGGAACATTGAGACTTTGCATGGACTTCACGCAATTGAACAAGGTAATTGTAAAGAATAAGTATCCTTTGTCAAGGATCGATGACCTCTTTGATCAGATGAAGAATGCAAAAATAGTCTCCAAGATTGATCTCAGGTTATCATCACGTAAGAATTAAAGAAGAAGACATCATGAAGACTTCTTTCCGAACAAGGTATGGGCATTATGAGTTCATAGTGGTGCAATTTGGGTTATCAAATGCACTAGCTATCTTCATGTGTTTAATGAATAGTATTTTCAGAAAATACTTAGATAAGTTTGTCATTATCTTTTTGAATGACATTTTTATATATTCTAAGTCAAAAAAAGAGCATGAACAATACTTGAGGATAAAATAATCCTTAGGAACAACCAGCTTCTAGAGAATCTTTGGACGCCAACTTTGATTGCAATTATTTATCTTATTGAATTATCAAAGCTCCCAAATTAAAACTTTGAACCCTCCGTCCAACTGTCCCAAGCTCCATGCTATTGACCTACTCCAAGCGCTCAATCATTGAGCATAAATATGTAAATTGTCTTTCCTTTGGCCTTGAAAACTATATTCAAATATTTTTAGGTTATGCACCATTACCAAGTACCTAGGGATGATCATCTGCCTTGCTCAACTATAAAAATACATAATATTTTTTATATCCAACATCTATATATCTCTCGCGGTGCCATGAAGTATTTACTCAGTGGGCATTGGTAAAAAAACACCATTATTGGCGACGTCCTACGATGATCACAATTAGTTACAATTTTCCTATGAAAGATGAATGTATGGGATTTTTGTTCATCTTTAACATGTAACCCAACCCACACATATTGCTTTCATACTTCATCTCTTTTCTCGTAGGAAAACCACAAAAACATAATCTTATTGCATAGAACAACAGTGTCTAAGTTGTCTATTCTCGCCATCATCTGAAACACAACCCATAATACTCAGGGTCTCTCTAGCTACCTCTACATTTCCATTTATTCATATCAGCTAATTATTAACAAACATAAAATTAAATTAATAGACAGACCTATAAGTGAAGACTGTAACAGACTCTTTCTCCTTAGAAGCATTTAGCGCGTCCAGCCCTTCTTGTTCGAGCAAGAGCAAGAGCAAGAGGGTAGATAAGACCATCCCGCCAACACTACATGTATTAATTGTAATCACCAGCTAATGTGAGCGTTCAAAAGATGGATTTATTATAATGATCGGAGAGCTCCTGTAGACTGAATACTGACTGAGCTCCGTGTTACATTCAGAAACAACTAATTGAGCTCTCAGAATTTTTTTTGGTAGTTAACAATTCGACACATTGTCTACTGAATTCTTTGATTTGATTGCATAATTAAGGAATGTTGTTTAGAGCTCCACAAACAATAGTGGGATTGTGCAGTTTCCCCTGGAAATTAATCCAAATGATAAACAAATTAATAATGCTAGTGAGTGGAGATTTTTTAAAACAGAAGAATTTAGCGAGTGAACTATAAAAGAAATGGCTATAAGAAAACTTAATGTTTGGGGAACATTGCTCAAATTTAAACTATAATTAATTTCCCATAAGAATTCGAAAATGTTCTTCGAATTTTACCTTTGGATTCGTGTCAGGAAGCAATAGTGGCAGCTGGAGTTTATTTCATTATGCCAGACATCAAATATTCATAAAGAAAAGAACTGTAGAGACCCAAAGGGATGCGCCCTCATGGAGCGGCACTCTCCTCGAGATGTGCGTTGTTCATCAGTTTAATGTTTTGCAACTAAATTTTAAAGTTTAAAAAATATAATAACATGCATATTGGGTTGCAATTAATGAATATTAAAATAAAGTTCAAAATGTTAAAAATTCGTATGGCATTGCATGCAAGGCCTCCACTTGGTTTGCATGTATTTTTCCCATGCATTGGCTTACACCTCATTTTCACCGAGGACACTTGCGACCTAGGTTCCATATTTGTTTTCTCTTCGCCACTGCTAATGGTCTTGTGGTTGGACCAAGTCTCACGAGAGCAGTTTGAAATAGTTCTTCACATATTAGTTATCAATATATCGATAGTATTATCACATGTAGTTGTCAAAGGTAGCAGGTGGTCTAAGTTTGTGGTTTACACAGGAAGCGCAACATGCAAAGCAGCTCATTTCGGGCTTAAAATACAAGCAAGCGGGCTCAATTTTGCAACAGTGGAGATCCTCTGTGAGGATCAAATTAGCGGCCCCCAGGGATTTAGAGTTTCAGAATTGCACGAAGTATAGCGCCATGAAAAGAGTCGAACCCCGAAGTAAGCATGAGTCGTTGATCTTGAGGGGGACAGTTGGCAGCGGATCCAAGCATTTAGGGAAATGAGCTTCGGGAGTTTCAAAGTGAGAAGTGCAGAAAACTTTCAAAGGCCCGAAGCGCTTAAGTCCCAAAGTTCTGAAACGCCCAAAGTGGTCGAAGTCCCAAAGACCCAAAGTGGCCGAAGCACGTGGCAGCATATCCTTTGCTTTGGGGGTTTTTCCTCCGCGGGTTTTTTCATGTTCCACTTTCAAAACACCCGAAGCTCGAAGGCCTGGAGTAAGTCTTAGTCATTCAAATGGACACGTGGCGCTAGATCTAGAGCTCCAAAGGAAAGCAAAGGGGAAAAAGAGAGATTTGAGATTTGATTTTCCCGAAGCCTGGAGACCCGAAGGGATCTTAGCCGTTAATCCAGGAGCCACGCATCCCCAGATCCTTAGCTCCAGGTAAAAGTGCATGGAAGAGGATGAGGTTTGAGATTTGATTTTCTCGGAGCCCGGAGACCCAAAGGGATCTTAGCCATTGATCCAAGAGCCACGCGTCACCAAATCCTTAGCTCCGGGTAAAAGAACATGGTAGAGCATGAGGTTTGAGATTTGATTTTCCCGGAGCCTGGAGACCCGAAGGAGATCTCAGCCATCGATTTAAGAGGATACATGGCAGTCATCAGTATGGACATCTTTCGCACTCGTCGGTCGTGACACCTAGCACCTATTTGACAATGACACATGGCACTCAGTCCAGGCAGTTATGGGCATATCATTTGCTTCTTTCTTAATGACACATGTCAGTTCTATTTCATGATACATCAACATGGTGAGTTAGGCCACCATGTCCGATCATCCTCCGGGAGGTATTATTGTTCAACGTCAAAAGTAGTGTCCCCCCCAGGGCATAGTTTGGTGGATTCTAAAGATGGCGGGCAGTTAATCTTGGTGGTGGTGCCAAATCTGGCAGGTACACCCAGATCATAGATAGCGTCCAGATCTATGGCCATGGTCCATTTCGGGGACGAAACGTGCTTGGTCGATAATTTTCTTAAGTGGTCCTGCAATGGAAACCATGGTATGGCGAATGTGCTACGTGGCAAAAGGAGACAGATTGCGGGCCCAAAAGCGGTCTGATCCCAAACCACTTTTGAGCGGCCCCGCAATTGTGTGTTTATATGGTGTCCTATCCGAGACCACCATGTGGCCGCCCCCTGATCATTTAATCTTGTTGATATTCCAAGAAAAGACAGTTAATGAAAGTAGATCCGGTGGTTGAAACCTTGACTCAATCCATAAATGGAAGGCATGGAAGGCTCGAGCATGGGCACTGAACCGTTAGCCCGTGGTACCCCTTATTTTCCTACAAAACCCATGCCAATTTGAGCTCGTGTCTGACAGAGGGGTGCACGTTTAGGTTGACAGAAGAACTCGCCAACACAAAGCTTTAATTGTAGTGGCTAGGTCACACTCTTGGTGGTGGCGAATTGTTCCGAGTATAAATATATATAATTTTAATATTTTTTTAAGGTCGTCAACTGGTTGAGCGCTCCCTATTTTGTAATGTTTTGATGCCAAAACTATTCTCTGGTTATGTACCAAATTTGAGACTTTCATGTTAATAGAAGTCAATTTATTTTCATCTCTATGTAAAAACCGTGCTAAAACACTCGGGCATAGAGGATCCAGTCGAGGGTTGTTATGTTGTTGTAATGTAGGTTTGATTACAGTGGTATCATGACCAGTTTTAGTCATCTCCCTTGTTATCTTTTTCCCTCTTACACTGAATGGCTCGGGCATGGAGGATTCAGTCGAGTTGTTGCAACTGCATGGTGATGTAGGTTTGATCATTGTGATATTGTGACTGTGTTGTTTGGACATATTTCAGTGTCTAAAGCTTGAACTCAAGAGTTATCTCGAGTATGAGTTTTTCTTCTCCAAGCTACTTGAAAGCTAGATGCCCATAGCAATCTTGTTCACCTTCCTCACTAAGTCTTCCCTTTTCTCGCACTTAAACTCAATTCACTAACTGAAGTTAATGTGGCCCTCACTTCCATGTGCATTTCTTGTCCAGTTCTGTGTTAAACATCATTCATATATTGAGTTTTGTCCATTGACCTCCACTCATATAAAACCAACATCCACCAAAAAATATGATGGTTATTGGGCTTATCCTCCCACAATTTGAGGGTGACTCTCAATGCTAACATTCTTAGCGTCATTTCGAGGTAACTAATTGAAGACATTTCCCTGGGATAGAACGACAAAGAGCTTATGATTCTGAAGGTGCATTAGATATTAGAACCATTGAAGATTGTAGTTTGCACCTGGCGACTCCACAGTCAAAGACTCCACTGGGGAGGACCCTATTGAAAAAAATATGACCATACCGAAGGGGAAGATCAGGTATCAGTTTATGAGCTTTCTTCATGAAATCTTGTTTTTTCTTTATCAGCGCATTTCTCTCTTTCCCTTTACATATAAAAATGATTATCCTCTGCTTTGTTTATTGAGATGATAATAAGCCTTCCTTTATTTATCCATCCTTGGAAGAAGAAGACATGCCCTCTTCTTATGTTGTAGATGTTGATCTTGTGTCTTCACCTCAACCTATTCATAAAAGTGAGATCTGTATTGCATCTCCTCTTGAAATTGATCACCCTTGTAGCCCTAAGGAGGTTGAAAATAATTCAAATCTCATTACCCTCCATTATTCCTGTTGAGCCTTTCCATCAACTTGTTAATCCTCATGATCAGCCCACTACTTTTCAAATTAAAAGCATAAAAAAGTTTTTTAAACCTCTGAGGTTGCCATATCACCTTAACCCTTATCCTCTTGACTCATTTGAGTATCTTCCTTGGTTTTCTGGAGAAGACCATGTTATAGCCGAGAGACACTTGGAGGCCTTTGAGAACTTTGTTGATCATTTTGAGATTGTTCATGAGGATGTTTCCATGAGGTTGTTCTCACATTCTTTGTCTGGAGATGTTGTTGTGTGGTTTAAATGTCTGGGAGCTAGTTCTACTGGATCTTGGATCGAGATATGCCATGAATTTTTAAAGTGTTAGGGTGAGAACAAGTCCCTTGATCAGTATTGGTTTGATTTTAATTCCTTGAGGAGAGGGGAACAAGAAGCCTTGATTGTCTTCAATATGAGGTTTTACAATGTTTATCATAGTATGCCTGTGGATATCAAACCCACAGAGATTGTTTCCATGGTGTACTATGTCATGGATCAACATCCAGAGCTTGTCCTTCTCCTAAGAGAAAGGAAATATTCATCCTTAAGACACATGTTTGAAGATGATAAAGAAGTCGAAGAGAACATCAGGGCTAGCAGGGGGGTTTGTATGCAATCATGTCTTAAAGAATTGCATGTGCATAAGAAAAGAGACTGTCAACATGTTTCAGATTCTAAGCAAGATGATAGTGATTATGAATCAGAACTAGAACAACAAGGAAATGAGACTGCAGTTGTTGATGATCGAGAGTTGTTTTCGAAGGAGCAGGGAGGTTTTTTATTTGCAAGCAGAGAGGCATTTACAGAGGAGCATCCTGGTCTTCTAAAGCAACCAATATTCTGTCACATGATTCATGATCCTATGGCTATATACATGGAATCTTATGTTTCATATTTTGAGGATTTCCAAGAGCATACCATGGATCATTTTCCTTTATACATTGAGGAAAAACATTGTGTGGAAATATGTCATTATGTGCCTATAGAAGACAAAGAGCGGAGCTTTCCCATGGTTCATGTTTATGATGATTATGATTTTGATCCTTGGGAGAGTCATGAAGAAGAAGAGGGAGAACCAAATGTGTAGTTCATATATTGCCTAGAGCCTACAAATGAGCAATCATCACCTGGGATCAGTCAGCCTGTATCATCTGTTCGCTCACCCATGCTTGCTAGACACATTCATCCATGTGTGAGCAGTTGTAAGACAGAACATGTTTTATGTCACCAGCCCAGTGGATTTTTTCATTTTATCTATGAACCTATAAGGGAGTACATGGAGTTGAATTTCCTTCATGTCTTTGAGCCGCTCAGCTTTATCCTGACTTCAGCACTGGGAGGAGAGTTGAAAAGCATAATCATTTTGCATTCACAATTGCATTGTTTTTATTTGATCAATTACAGAGTAAACAAGTTTGCAGCTAGGGAGTTGCTTGAATGGATATGGTGGAAGTTTGTTTTCACCTAGCGCTTTGTAAAAATCAATCAGTTTAGTAATGTAAATAAATAAGCTCCTCCTAGGGCCCATGTATTTTTCTTTCGTTTTTAGGATAGTGTGCTTGTCGGCCTTTAATCCTTAGAAGAATGTTTTTTGAGCATGAATCCATAGCCCAATGCAAAAGGTGACTGGAACTACTTGTTCTTGGTAGCTCACAGGGAGCATGGCATCCATGTGGAGCCAAATGTTATCACATATAGTTTTCAAGGGCAGCAGGTCATCCAAGTTCGTGGTCTGCATAGGAAGCGTCTGAGCGCAGCATGTAGAGTAGCTCATTTCGGGCTTAAAATACAAATAGGTGAGCTCAATTTTGTGATGGTGGAGATCCCCTGTGAGGATAAGATTAGCAGGCCTCGGTTATTCAGAGTTTCAAAATTGCACGAAGTATAGCGCCATGAAAAGAGCCGAACCCTGAAGTAAGCATGAGTTGTTGATCTTGAGGGGGACAGGTGGCAGTCGATCCAAGCATTTGGGGAAATGAGCTTCGAGAGTTTTGAAGTGAGAAGTGTAGAAAACTTATGAATTCCCCATGTCCCAAAATAGTGGAAGGCCCGAAGTGGCCAAAGTTGTGAAGCGCTCGAAGTCCCAAATACCCGAAGCGCCCAAAGTCTCTAAGTGGCCGAAGTCCCGAAGTGCTGAGGCACATGGCAACAGATCCTTCGCTTCAAGGGTTTTCCTCCATGGGGTTTTTCATGTTTCACTTTCAAAAAAACCAAAGCCTGAAGGCTCGGAGTAAGTCTCAGCCGTCCGATTCAAATGGACACGCGGCGCCAGATCTAGAGCTACGGAGGAAAGCGAAGGGGAAAAAGCGAGATTTGAGATTTGATTTTCCCAGAGCCCGGAGACCCAAACGGATCTTACCCGTTGATACAGAAGCCACGCGTAGCCAAATCCTTAGCTCCGAGTAAAAGCACATGGAAGAAGATAAGTTTAGAGATTTGATTTTCCCAGAGACCCGAAGGGATCTTAGCCATTGATCCAGGAGCCATGCATCGCCAGATCCTTAGCTCCTAGTGAAAGCGCATGGAAGAGGATGAGGTTTGAGATTTTATTTACCTGGAGACCCGAAGGAGATCTCAGTCATCGATTTAAGAGGATATGTTGCAGTCATCATTATGGACATCTGGCGCAGTCATCAGTCGTGACACCTGGCACGTATTTGACAATGACACATGGCACTCAGTCCAGGCAGCCGTGGGCATATCATTCCTTTCTTTCTTAGTGAGATATGTCAGTTCTCTTTCATGACACATCAGCATGGTGACATCATGCCACCACGTCCGATCATCCTCCGGGAGGTATTATTGTTCAACGTCAAAAGTAGTGTCCCCCCCCAAGGGCACAGTTTGGCAGATTCTAAAGGTGGTGGGCAGTTAAGCTTGGCGGTGGTGCCAAATCTGGCAGGTTCACCCAGATCACAAATAGCGTACAGATCTACGGCCACAGTCCATTGTGGGGATGCAACGTGCTCGATCGATAATTTTCTTAAGTGTTCCCGCAATGGAAACCATGGTATGGAAAATGTGCTACGTGGAAAAAGGAGACGGATTGCGGGCCCAAAAGAGGTCTGATCCCAAACCAATTTTGAGCGTCCCTACAATCGCGTGTTTATATGGTGTCCTATCCGAGAGAACCACGTGGCTTCCCACTAATCATTTAATCTCATTGATTTCTCGAGAAAAGGCAGTTAATGAAATTAGAGACGGTGGTTGAAACCTCAACTCAATCCATAAATGGAAGGTATTGAAGGCTCGGCCATGGGGATTGAAACGTTAGCTTGTGGTACCCCTGTGGACATATTTTCATGCAAAACCCATGCCAATTTGAGCTCACATATGACAGAGGAGTGCATGTTCAGTCTGACAAAAAAATTGTCGATGCAAAGCTTTGATTGTAGTGGCTAGGTCACACTCTTGGTGGTGGAGAATTGTTCCGAGTATAAATAGATAGTTTTAATATTTTGTTAAGGTCGTCAACTGGTTGAACATAGCTCCCTATTTTGTAATGTTTTGATGCTAGAATTGTTCTCTGGTTATGTACCAAATTTGAGACTTTCATGTTAATAGAAGTTAGCTTCTTTTCATCTCTCTCTAAAAACTATGCTAAAACACTTGGGCATGGAGGATCCAGTCGAGGGTTGTTATGTTTTTGTAATGTAGGTTTGATTATAGTGGTATCGTGGCCAGTTTTAGTCATCTCCCTTGTTATATTTTTCCCTCTTACACTGAATGGCTCGAGCATGGAGGATCCAGTCGAGTTGTTGTAGCTGCATGGTGATGTAGGTTTCACCATTGTGTTGTTGTGACTGTGTTGTTTGGACATATTTGAGTGTCTGAAGCTTGAACTCAAGAGTGATCTTGAGTCTAAGTTTTTCTTCTCCAAGTTTCTTGAAAGTCGTATGCCCATAGTAGTCTTGTTCACCTTCTTCATTAAGTCTTTTGTCTGCTCACACTTAAACTCAATTCACTGACTGAAGTTAATGTGGCCCTCACTTCCCTATGCATTTTTTGTCCAGATCTATGTTGAACGTCATTCATATATTGATTTTTTTCCATTGACCTCCACTCATATAAAACCAACATCCACCAAAAAATATGATGGGTACTAGGCTTATCCTCCCGCAATCTGAGGGTAACTCTCAGTGCTAACAAATATTACGGAATTCGTGATGCAGTTCCTGATGATCTAGATGAAGCATTTCATGATGCATTTCCTGAGGATCTAGATGAAGCACCATGAATAGAAGAAAAGGTGATAGAAGTAAATCAGGAGGTATTAGAATAAAATTGTAATTTTCTCCAATTTCTACGACCAACTCAAGTAAGTAGAAATTATTTTTTTGCATGCATAATGTTTTGAGATATCTCTTTCTACTTCATTTCAAGGTACTCTTCCATGGAAATAACATTTACAATATGCACGATCAATTTATGTTTTTAAATGGGTTCAACCATGACATATAGATCTACTGATCCAGGTGGATATTGGTGGCCACCCAACTATTCCAACTAGCTCCTCTTGACAGCTTTTAGTTCAGCACGTTCTTCTGTACTTATTTGTAATTGTCATTTCTACACTTCTGAGGATTTCGGAGGCCCTACACATATTCCAGACGGATACTAGTGGCCTCCCACCTAATCCAACTAACATATTTTTCATGTTTTTATGTCAACACATCTTATTGTACTTCCAGGGCCATTTTGGGGCCCTAAACAATGTTTTTTTGGCTCGCCACAGTCAAACTATAAACAGAGTCAGAGTTTGATGGTGTAATGTGTAGTTCTCTAAAAGACATTTTGAACGAGCTATCACGCGCCTAAAATGTAGGTCGTATGCAAAAGTTAGGAATTTGGGAATTTGAGGTACCAACTTACCCATAGGGGGGGCACATAACTTTTGGCGTTTCATCTCCTAGGGTTAGGTTTTTGGATGTCTATGGTTTTGGAATTCATGAGTAATGTTAAAAGGGATTCTGGAGCCTCATTGTAATCATTCTTCTCAGACGAATGTGCGTAGAAACCACATCTCTTCTCAGAGATAGCTACAACCATTCAAGCAAGTGCTTCAGTTCTACAGTTTTACAGTTTCAGCCTATTTCATTTATTCAATACAAGATATTTTTCACTAGATATCTGTGTTGTTCTTCATATATCTATGTTTACTAGATCTAATCTTTTATTCATTTCATTCCACTCCTAAATTTGGATCAGTGGTATCAGAGCGGTCTTCTCTTCATTTATTTTTCTTCCTGCATGTCCCCGACAAGATCTAGGTACAAGAATTTGGGACTCGAACCAATCGAGTTGTTTCCAAATCGACCACATTGAGCCTGACAACAACCCATGGGAGATGAAAATAAATATGATGGAGTAGGAGATCCTTTTAAAATGTTTCTTGAGGAAAACCTTGCACGAAAAAGGAACGAAATGATGGACAACTTTACACAGATCCTTTCGTGGCTGCCCAAAAGAGAAGCACCTTCATCAAGTGGCCATGAAACCCCCTTCAAGGTACAGGTAAATTTTGATATTCTATTATTTGAAAGACTCATAGATGTGTATGTTGTAGATAAATGATTGAATCTAGTCGAAGGGTATTTTTCGGTCCACAATTTTTTTGATCGGAAAAATATTACTTTTGCACTCCTTAAGGGAATCCCCCATGTTAAGGACTAGTGGGACACTTACTCTGAGAAAAGGTCCATAGAGGAATCTGCAATATTTGTGGTTTCCCCTACACGGGATTCCTTCTGGGATGCCATTAAAGAACAATACTATTGATGTTGGAAGCTACAAGGACTAGTACACCAAATGGACCATCCTGTGTCAAGAAATGGACCAGACCATACCATATTTCACCAATATTTTCCATACCCTACACACCAAATTGGTTATCAAAGACTCTGAGCGAAATTTGGTGATCAAATACCGTGGTTGTTTGCACAGATACATTCAATCAAAAATGGATTTTTTGGACATCACCTCATTGGGTATGACTTATAGATATGATATCAAGATCGAGCAGAAATTTAAGCAGAAGAGAAGAGAGTTTGGATATGAAAAATCCTCATAGTCGAAGCTGGTAAAAGGTGTCCCCAACCCACATAGAAAGGAATAGAGAAAATATGGCCACTCTTAGGAAAACGAATCTAATATGCAACACAAGAATCGGAATGAGAAGACGAAGAAGGACACGGGAAAATGGCTTCAATACCATAAAATCCCTTGGCACAACACTGAAGAATTTCGCTCCAAGAAGTCACTCATGGCTGAGCTAAAGGCTTCTGAGTCAGAGACCAATTCTAATTCCAAATCAAATCTAGAAGGATGGAATCAGATTATCAATGTTGAACCCTGTGCCACTATCTCTACTAGAAAGGTCTATCCAAGCGAATTAAAAGAACTAGAGGAAGGGGGGCACCTCTTTCACTCACATATGTGGGGTAAAGGGGGCTCCGCTTCATTTCACTATCGATAGCAGCGGTTAGAAGAAAATGATATAAGCATAGGTCTTCAAGTGGTTGGACCTACCGATGACACCGCATCCGCAACCTTACACCATCGGTTGGCTTCACCAAGGAAGAGATATTTGTGTCATCTGACAATGACGTCTACCCTACATCATCAAGCCTTTCAAATATGAGGCATTGTGTAATATTTGCCCCCTTGAATTTTGTGATGTTCTTTTAGGACAACCATATTTGTGGAAGCATCATGTTGTGTATGAGTCTAGACCCCGCAGTGTTATTATTAATTTGGGTAGAAAATTGTACATGATACCAGAGGTAGTGTCGCCTACCGCTATTTATTTAATATCTACTAAGCAATGTAGTAAGGTCATTTCACAGACTGGGAAGATCATATTTTTTGTGATCCATGCTCACAGTAAGAAGAAGGTCACTGCCACATCCGTGGCCTCTACATAGAGCCTCTCTTTGTAGCAAAAGCAAGTAGATGAGATAGTGGAAGAGTACAAAGACATCTTCTCCTCACCCACTTGGGTACCAACACACTACCAAGTCAAGCATCCAACTAATCTAACCCCTAGTGCACCTCTACCTAATGGACCAATCTATCGTCGCTCACTGATGGAAAATTACAAAATCAAGCATTAGATCCAAGATCTTCTTAAAAAGGGGCACATTAGACCCAAATCCTCCCCTTGCAGAATCCCGATTGTACTGGTGCAGAAGAAGGACAGGACCTGGTGACTCTACATTGATTATAGAGCATTAAATAAAATCACAGTTATAAACCGGTACCCAATTCCAAGGATTTATGACCTTCTTGACCAACTCAATGGGGAAAATTTCTTCAACAATATTGACCTAAAGTATAGCTACCACCAGGTTCCCATCGAACCAATTGATGTATGGAAGACAAATTTCAAATCTAAAGAAGGCCTCTTTGAATGGTTAGTCATTCCCTTTGGCTTAACAAATGCACCATCCACTTTCATGAGGTTGATGGATGATGTATTGAGACCCTTCACCAACTCTTTTTTGGTGGTATATTTGGATGACATCCTCATCTTCAGGAGAACTTGGGAGGAGCACATGCAACATATTCAACATGTTTTGAGCACTCTAGGGTAGCACAAGTTATACGCCAACCTAGAAAAATGTTCCTTTGGCATGAACAAGGCCCAATACTTTGGCTACATTGTTGATGAGCATGCGGTACATGTTTATCCCGCTAATATCCAAGTCATCTGTGACTGACCAACCCCGACCACAATAACCGAGCTTTGAATTTTCTTAGGACTGGCCAATTTGTACCGATGGTTCGTGTTGGGATTCTCACATATTTCATGGGCCCTCAACCACATCACCAAGGGTGGTGGCAGGGAAACGTTTGTGTGGGGTAAGGAACAAAAACAAGTATTTGAGGATCTGAAGCATTGCTTGTCCTCAGCTCCAATAATCTCCTTTCCCGATCTATAACAACCGTTTGAGATTGATATTTATGCATTTGACTATTTTGTAGGCACAGTTCTCACTCAGCATGGTCATCCGATGGCATACCATAGTGAGACACTCTCAGATACTGTCTGGAAATACCCTGCCTATGAAAAGGAAATGTATTCCATTATACAAGCCTGTCATCAATGGAAACATTACAATCTTGGAAATGAGACCATCATCCACACTGATCACAAGCCTCTATAGTTCATACAGACACAAAGGAAGTTGTAGAACAACCGCCATCAGAAGTGATCCACCTACCTACAATAGTTCCATATCAACATCAAGTATAATATAGAGAGCACAAATTGTGTTGTTGAATGCCTCAGTTGACCTCCCATGGCTACACTCATCACTATGCTCCATTCTTGCAGACATGAGGCATCTAAGTGGCCCCAACTTTATCAACAATATATGGACTTTGCCACCACCTATCAGGTCTTGGGTACAGGTGCAACTGTCACTGATTTTYAGATTCAAGAAAGGTTTTTATGCCATCTAGGCCATCTATGTGTACCTTCAAGCAAGTGTGAAAATATTATTTGGGAATCTCACTACATTCTGATGGTAGGACATTTTGGTGTAGAGAAAACTGTGGKCGTTCTCCAAAAACATTTTTATTGGCCAAAACTTCRACAAGACATCGGCAAGTATATCATATATTGCATTGCCTATGTCATTACCAATACAACCATCAAGAAGAAAGGCTTATAAACCCCTTCTCCTACCTCCGTGAATCCTTGGGAATCCATCTCGATGGATTACATGTATTTCCTTCCATGCACCAAGCAAGGAAATGATTGTGTATTTGTGGTCGTTGATCAGTTTTCAAAGATGGCCATCCTCACAACCTACAAGAAGAACATCACAACAGAAGATAATGCCAATCTCTTCTTCGAATGAGTGTGGTTCAACTTTGGGATACAACATACCATCATCTCCAACAGAGACAGAAGGTCCCTCAACACATTTTGGTCGATTCTCTAGTCATTGTTGGACACCAAGCTCACTAAATCCACTGCTTTCCACCCCCAAATAGATAGCCAAATAGAGGTCGTCAATCAGATGATTGTGCACATCATGCACATGTACAACTCTAAGCATCTATGTACATGGTATGAGAGTCTTCCCTATGTTCATCAAAATTACAACAGGGCTCTCCATATCTTCACCGACCAAAGCCCATTTCAGGTGGGACTGGAATTATGACCCTTGGGTCCCATTGATGTTGCACTACCTCATGAAACCACATAGACAGACTCTTCCCATGTTCATTCTGAGACCGACAAAGCCACCAAATTCATTGAGCAGATTCAACACATCGACCAATAGGTCCATGATATTTTGCAGAAAGCCAATGCTAAGTTCAAGCAGCGCCATGATCAACACAGGGTACTGCACTAGTTTCAGGTTGGAGACAAAGTCTTGTTACATTTGCAGAAGGAGCGTCTTACAGGGCCCCATCGAAAGCTCCTCCCACTTCTCTATGGTTCTTACACCATCACCAAGGCTGTGGGTAGAAATGATTTTGAGCTCAACACTCCACCCTTCCTTGGCTTGAACCCAGTGTTCAATGTGGACCTACTTCAACCACATTTTCCACCATTATTGGAAAACTCAGAGATCGCAGAAGAATTAACACCAATAGAGTTCAACCCTGACTGCATGGAACATGCATCCACTAATCAGATAGTGGACACATAGGTCAAGGGCACTCGTCAATAAAGGATCCATCTTTATCAAGCTGTCAAGTTAGGGCAGCTCCTACACCAAGGAAAGTGCCTCACCCGGGGCTAAATTCAGTAGAGTATTCCTCACTTGATGGGGGAAATCAACACAATGGAGACCATTTCTTCCTACGGGGGGAGGATTGATCCAGGTGGATATTGGTGGACACCCACCTATTCCAACTAGCTCCTCTTGACATCTTTTAGTTCAACACGTTCTTTTGTACTTCTTTGTAATTATGGGTTCTACACTTTTAGGGTTCTCTGAGGCCCTACACTTCTTCCAGGTGAATACTGGTGGCCTCCCACCTAATCCAACTGGCTTATTTTGTATGTTTTCATTTCGTCACATCTTGTTGTACTTCCAGGGCCATTTTGGGGCCTTAATAGTCAAACTGTGGACAAAGTCAAAGTTTTATGGCGTAAAGTGTAATTATCTAAAAGACCTTTCCAACGGGCTATCACGCACCTAAAACGGAGGTTGTATGCAAAATTACGACCCTGGGAAGTTGAGGTACCAACTTACCCATATGGGCCCACATAACTTTTGGTGTTTCATCTCCTAGGGTTAGGTTTTTGGATGTCTAGGGTTTTGGCATTCATGATTAATGTCAAAAAGGCCTCTAGAGCCTCATTGTAATCATTATGCTCAAACAAATGCCCATAGAAGACACATCTCTTCTCAGAGATAGATACCACCATTCGAGCAAGTGTTTTAGTTCTGCAGTTTTACAGTTTCAACCTATTTCATTTATTCAATAGAAGATATTGTTCACTGGAAATCCTTGTTGTTCTTCATATCTCTCTGTTTATTGGATTCAATATGTTAATCAGTTCGTTCCGCTCCTAAATCCGGATCATTTGTGTTTAGAGATAACATTGTATATCCAATTGTTACAGCCATAATGTTGCATCCAATGTTACAAGAGTAATAGAAAACTACAATAAATACATAAATATATATAAAACCCATACCCTGGACAAAGCAATATAGCCCTATACGCATCTTCTTTTCTTATAAGGTATCAAAAACCAAAGGGGAAAAGGACATCACATTCCTCCCATTTCCATAAAATATTTGGTAGTTCTATTGTTGAATATTACCCAGTATTGAGACTGAGTATTGAGATATCATTGTTCGGTAACATGGAAGGAAGATTGTGCCACTATCAGCAATGACTATGTAGTTCTCTATTGACAAATTGAAATATGGTCCTTTGAAGTGGAAAGTTATAGTTGAAAAGTGTGAATTTGAAGAGCCATATCATTGGTCAAAACAAAGGTCTAGTCCAATATTATACCCATTGAACTGAGGGAGATTAATCTTGGACCTCACTGCTTCCTTGGAAATATCATATAGAGTCTATCCCAGATATGTGATAGTGGTTCGAGAGTTTATGATAAGTCCACCACAACCCCTTATAGTCGGTCCATATCAATATGAGGTGATGATTCATAAATCTTGGTTAAGATCGACTATGGTCAATATGAGACAAGTTATAAAATATGTGTGTACAGTGCAAACAAAAAAATACCCACGCCCCATGTGCATACTATTCTAAAGTAAAAACCAACAAATTTTTTTAAATCCCTAGCTAATATAAAAAAAAAATGAAAAAAAATATCTTCGGAACCTTTTTACACCTGGTTTTAATGCCCACATCCCATGTGCATACTATTCTAAAGTAAAAACCAACATTTTTTTTAAATCCCTCSTTAATATAAAAATGAATAAATTTATATTCAAAACCTTTTCCCACCKTGTTTCTTTTAATTATTTATATTCAATACCTCTCCAAAATTATTTTTTATACTAATTATTGTCCATATCAATATGATATGATGATTCATAAACCCCGATTAATAACTTATAAAATTAAATGTTAAAGATACAAAAACTATTCTAGTACATAGTAAGGAAAGAAAATATATAAGATTTTACTGACTTATCCATCGCCCACATCTTAAGTCTATTTTTTTTGCACACAATTTGTACATCCATAGACACATCTTTCATCCCCATAAATTTGAACAAAAATACTAAAAATATCTCCTAGATGACACCCCTTTCATCCACAACTTGTGTATAAATTTGAACATAAACCTTATGAAACTCTATTAAATAACTAACTTACACGCATTATTAATTGCTAGATGACACCCCTTTCATCCACAACTTGTGTATAAATTTGAACATAAACCTTATGAAACTCTATTAAATAACTAACTTACACGCATTATTAATTGCCACTGTGTTTTTTATGTTAGCGGTCAAGGGGAATGAGCTCGGAAAGGGGTGTGGGAAGAGGAATCAGAAATGTAGACATTCTGCAGAGAGGGAAAGAGGCATTCAACTTGAGCCATGAATCAATGCACGCCACATGGAAGCAGTGGCGATAGTTGGTCATTAAATGAAAGACTTCCTTATATGTATACTCTCCCAAGAAAATAGAACACCATGTATCCTAACAAGTATGAGGCAGCTTCTGGTGTCTGGAGAATAACATCTTTAGATATGAGTCTATTTTCTTCTAGTCCAGACCGATCCCTCCTCCCGTACATGGAGAGCTCAAGAGGCACGCACAAGAGCTAGTAAAGTGGTACAACTAAGAAAAAAAATCAATTTTCAATACCTATAATTGTAAGGATCTTCATTTTAGTGGGCGCTTTCATCATCATTGAACAATAGCAGATGTGACAACTTCGTCGTGAGTAGGATAACTAGTATCATATCAAGATAGCAACATGCTAACTAATATTTGGTCTGGCTAGCGACTTCATCTATCAAGAAGTAGGTAGCAGGGGCAGACAGTAGTGGTAGTTCATAAATAATGTCATCAATATTCAGTCTTTCTATAGGTTTCATCTATCAAACAACAGGTAGGTAGTAAGGGAAGATAGTAGTGGAATTTCATAAGCAATGCCATTGACAGTGAAAGGTGGTAACTTGTATGCCTAACTCTTGGCTCATGCATCTTCACTAGGAAGCACGTAGTAGCGAGAATAAGATTATTTGTTGCATGCGAGAATGATGTAAAAACAACTTGCCAAGTGGATTGACAGGCCATCGATTGCACGAAGGTCATCRAGTGCAACCTCAACTGCAACAAGCCCAAACAACCATTCATAAATTTGTTTTTTTTAATTCCTTTTTTTAATCCTGACAATTGAAAAAAAGAAATCACATACACTAGAGAAACAACATCACATAAGCACATCACATACGCGAGCTAGGAACCAATCAAATATTGTATCTCTAATATTTAATAAATAAGAAAATAAATTATTTTTTAAAAATAAATAAAGATAATAAAAAAATTAAATGAAAATACAAATAATAATGTGTAATATGAAATCTGACCTACAAAATACACCAACTAATGTTGTAGAAAGCACCAATTAATATGGTGTCAACGATGGTTGACGACTGCCTGAAAGCTAGAGTCCCTCGCCACAAGCAGGGACTAATAATTACGAAGAAAACTAAAAGAATGAGAAGAGTCACACTTAATTCCTTATCACTACTCTATTTTAGGAATAATGAAATCCAGAATAAAGAAAGAAACCTACCTCAGTTTTCAAGGAATAATGAAAATCCACAACAAACAAAGAAGTTAAAATTGGTTTCCATGTAATAATGAGTACATATTTGAATATAGAAAGAAGAACAAAGGATGAAGACGCGACGAAACACTCAGAAGTTCCAAAACAAATAGGAGTGCATGTAGATGCAATGCACTTACTAATAATGGCATTAATGGCCATCCATCATTTTGAAAAGGATACTATACATTAATTATATGCGATGCTCCTGCTAATTCGTTTAATAAGATGAATGGGAGTTTCTATCCCTCACAATCCTTGACGTAAAATAGATACGAGATAATTAAATTCAATAAAATGAATGAGAGTTTTTATTAATGAAAATCCATGACTTAAAAAAAAAAAAATACATTAATTATCTTTTATATTTATTTCTTTAAGAAATCGCCAATTAATTAATTGTAGTATTTTTTTATTAATTGGAAATTATCACCGGGTTTAAAATTTTTGAATTTGATTTTTTTTAATATTTTTTTTATTTAAAAATATATTTGCACTTTATCTTAATTTTGAAACATTTGAAATTACAATGATGGAAATTATCAAATTATCTCTTTGACATTTAGTTATTCAAGTAACTCATTTTAATTTTTTGATAGTTATACATATAACATTTATCTTATAGTCTAGATTGTATGTTGTAAATGGCAACATGGTTGTTGGTTTTCTATTTCATTAATGGAATAAGTAAAATGCACCATATGGATTTTAAGATAAAATGTTAAATAACTAACTTTTTGATTCATGGTATTTATGAAAAAAGTCCATTCATAATTAGCATAGTATATTTATAATTCATTTAGTCCATTCACTATTTTGGTTGCAAAATTAGATCGTCAAAGGGTCTTGTACCCACGCTGTCCAGGTAGAATTTCCTTGCGAATTCAAGAAAATTTTCCACATCGGCCACATCGTGGTCCAAGTACCATATTTTTTCCACGCATACTAAAAGGTTATGCATGGTGCACACCCTTTATGGAATGCGCGGAAAGGATATCGTTGTTGCAGCTTATCTACACAGTGATCTTGCTATGGGATGTTTGCCCTTTTTCTATGGTGGCTGACTTGAGGTTCCATCCTCCATTGTTTCATCCTCTACATATGCCTCTAGATGACCGGTTACATATTCTATTGTACCCTCTT
>SNQJ01S0010803.1:57206-73628 GCA_010110895.2 Picea sitchensis | reverse complement strand
CTTGCCATCATCTGAAACACAACCCATAATACGCAGGGTCTCTCTAGCTACCTCTACATTTCCATTTATTCATATCAGCTAATTATTAACAAACATAAAATTAAATTAATAGACAGACCTATAAGTGAAGACTGTAACAGACTTTTTCTCCAGCAACAAACTTAGAAGCATTTAGCACGTCCATCCCTTCTTGTTCGAGCAAGAGCAAGAGGGTAGATAAGACCATCCCGCCAACACTACACGTATTAATTGTAATCACCAGCTAATGTGAGCGTTCAAAAGATGGATTTATTATAATGATCGGAGAGCTCCTGTAGACTGAATACTGACTGAGGTCCGTGTTACATTCAGACGCAACTACAGCTAAGATTGAGCTCTCAGGAAAAATTTTGGTAGTTAAAAATTCGTCACATTGTATACTTAATTCTTTGATTTGATTGCATAATTAAGGAATGTAGTTTAGAGCTCCATAAACAATAGTGGGATTGTGTAGTTTCCCCTGGAAATTAATCCAAATGATAAACAGATTAATAATGCTAGTGAGTAGAGATTTTTTAAAACTGAAGAATTTAGCCAGTGAACTATAAAAGAAACTGCGATAAGAAAACTTAATGTTTGGGGAACATTACTCAAATTTAAACTATAATTAATTTCCCATAAGAATTCAAAAATGTTATTCGAATTTTACCTTTGGAGTCGTTTCAGGAAGCAATAGTTGCAGCTGGCATTTATTTCATTATGCTAGACATCAAATATTCATAAAGAAAAGAACTATGAAGACCCAAAGGGATGCGCCCTCATGGAGAGGCACTCTCCTCGAGATTTGCGTTGTTCATTAGTTTAATGTTTTGCTACTAAATTTTAAAGTTTAAAAAATATAATAACATGCATATAGATTTGCGTTGTTCATTAGTTTAATGTTTTGCTACTAAATTTTAAAGTTTAAAAAATATAATAACATGCATATTGGGTTGCAATTAATGAATATTAAAATAAAGTTCAAAACGTTAAAAAATTGTATGGCATTGCATGCAAGGCCTCCACTTGGTTTGCATGTGGATTGCATGTATTTTTCCCATGCATTGGCTTACACCTCATTTTCACTGGGGACACTTGCGACCTAGGTTCCATATTTGTTTTCTTTTCGCCACTGCTAATGGTCTTGTGGTTGGACCAAGTCTCACGAGAGCAGTTTCAAATAGTTCTTCACATATTAGTTATCAATATATCGATAGTATTATCACATATAGTTGTCAAGGGCAGCAGGTCATCCAAGTTTGTGGTTTTCAAAGGAAGCGTCCAAGCACAACATGCAAAGAAGCTCATTTCGGGCTTAAAATACAAACAGGCGGACTCAGTTTTGCGACGGTGGAAATCCTCTTTGAGGATCAGATTAGCGGCCCCCAGGTATTCAGAGTTTCAGAATTGCACGAAGTATAGCGCCATGAAAAGAGCCGAACCCTGAAGTAAGCATGAGTCGTTGATCTTGAGGGGGACAGGTGGCAGCCGATCCAAGCGTTCGAGGAAATGAGCTTCGGGAGTTTCGAAGTGAGAAGTGCAGAAAACTTTCGAAGGCCCGAAGCATTGAAGTCCCAAAATTCTGAAACACCCGAAGTGGTCGAAGTCCCGAAGCGGCCGAAGTCCCAAAGGCCCAAAGTGGTCGAAGTCCCGAAGCGGCCGAAGTCCCAAAGTGTTGAAGCACGTGGCAGGAGATCCTTCACTTCGGGGGTTTTTCCTCTGCGGGTTTTTTCATGTTTCACTTTCAAAACACCCGAAGCTCGAAGGCCCAGAGTAAGTCTCAGTCGTCCGATTCAAATGGATACGTGGCGCCAGATCTAGAGCTCCGGAGGAAAGTGAAGGGGAAAAAGAGAGATTTGAGATTTGATTTTCCCGAAGCCTGGAGACCCGAAGGGATCTTAGCAGTTAATCCAGGAGCCACGCGTCGCCAGATCCTTAGCTCTGGGTAAAAGCGCATGGAAGAAGATGAAGTTTGAGATTTGATTTTTCCGGAGCCCAGAGATCTGTAGGGATCTTAGCCATTGATCCAAGAGCCACGCGTCGCCAGATCCTTAGCTTCGAGTAAAAGAGCATGGAAGAGGATGAGGTTTGAGATTTGATTTTCCCGGAGCCTGGAGACCCGAAGGAGATCTCAGTGGTCGATTTAAGAGGATACATGGAAGTCATCAGTATGGACATCTAGCGCACTCGTCGGTCGTGACACCTGACACCTATTTGATAATGACACATGGCACTCAGTCCAGGCAGTCGTGGGCATATCATTCACTTCTTTCTTAGTGACACGTGTCAGTTCTATTTCATGACACATCAACATGGTGACGTCTGGCCACCACGTCCGATCATCCTCCGGGAGGTATTATTGTTCAACATCAAAAGTAGCGTCCCCATAGAGCACAGTTTGGCGGATTCTAAATATGGCGGGCGGTTAATCTTGGTGGTGGTGCCAAATCTGGCAGGTGCACACAGATCGCAGATAGCGTCCAGATCTACGGCCATGGTCCATTGCGGGGACGGAACGTGCTCGATCGATAATTTTCTTAAGTGGTCCCACAATGGAAACCATGGTATGGTGAATGTGCTGCATGGCGAAAGGAGATAGATTGTCGGCCCAAAAGCGGTCTAAGCCCAAACAAATTTTGAGCGGCCCCACAATCGCATGTTTATATGGTGTCATATCCGAGAGCACCACGTGCCCGCCCCCTGATCATTTAATCTCGTTGATATCCTGAGAAAAGGCAGTTAATGAAAGTAGAGCCGATGGTTGAAACCTCGGCTCAATCCATAAATGGAAGGCATGGAAGGACCGACCGTGGGGACTGAACTGTCAGCCCGTGGTACCCCTGTGGACAGATTTTCCTGCAAAACCCATGCCAACTTTAGCTCACGTCTGACGCAAAGATTTGATTGTAGTGGCTAGGTCACATTCTTGGTGGTGGCAAATTGTTCCGAGTATAAATAGATAGTTTTAATATTTTGTTAAGGTCATCAACTGGTTGAGTAGAGCTCCTTGTTTTGTAATGTTTTGATGCCAGAACTATTCTCTGGTTATGTACCAAATTTGAGACTTTCATATTAATAGAAGTCAACTTATTTTCATCTCTCTGTAAAAAGTGTGCTAAAACACACGGGCATGGAGGATCCAGTCGAGGGTTGTTATGTTGTTGTAATGTAGGTTTGATTACAATGGTATCATGACCAGTTTTAGTCAGCTCCCTTGTTATCTTTTTCCCTCTTACACTGAATGGCTCGGGCATGGAGGATCCAGTCGAGTTGTTGTAGATGGATGGTGATGTAGGTCTGATCATTGTGCTATTGTGACTGTGTTGTTTGGACATATTTCAGTGTCTGAAGCTTGAAATCAAGAGTTATCTCGATTCTGAGTTTTTCTTCTCCAAGTTGCTTGAAATCCGGATGCCCATAGCAGTATTGTTCACCTTCCTCACTAAGTCTTCCCTTTGCTCACACTTAAACTTAATTCACTAACTGAAGTTAATGTGGCCCTCACTTCCCTGTGCATTTCTTGTCCAGTTCTGTGTTGAACATCATTCATATATTGAGTTTTGTCCATTGACCTTAACTCATATAAAACCAACATCCACCAAAAAATATGATGGGTACTGGGATTATCCTCCCACAATCTAAGGGTGATTCTCAGTGCTAACATTCTTAGCGTCATTGCCACAGAACGAATTGAAGACATTTCCCTGGGATAGAATGACAAAGAACTTATGATTCCGAAGGTGCATCAGATATTAGAACCATTGAAGATTTCAGTTTGCACCTGGCGACTCCACAATCAAAGACTCCACTAGGGAGGACCCTATTGAAAGAAAGATGACCATACCGAAGGGGAAGACCAGGTATCATTTTATGAGCTTTCTTCATGAAATCTTGTTTTTCTTTATCAGCTCATTTCTCTCTTTCCCTTTACATATAAAAAGGATTATCCGCTGCCTTGTTTATTGACATGATAATAAGCCTTCATTTATTTATCCATCTTTGGAAGAAGAATACATGCCCTCTTCTCGTGGTGTAGATGTTGATCTTGTGTCTTCACCTCAACCTATTCATAAAAGTGAGATCTATATTACATCTCCTCTTGAAATTGATCACCCTTGTAGCCCTAAGGAGGTTGAAAATAATTCACAGTCTTCTCAAATCTCGTTGCCCTCTTTTATTCCTGCTGATCCTTTCCATCAACTCGGTAATCCTCATGATCAACCCACTACTTTTCAAATTAAAATCAAAAATAAGTTTTTTAAACCTTTGAGGCTGTCATATCGCCTTAACCCTTATCCTCTTGATTCCTTTGAGTATCTTCCTTGGTTTTCTGGAGAAGACCATGTTATAACTGAGAGTCAATTGGAGGACTTTGAGAACTTTGTTGATCAATTTGAGATTGTTCATGAGGATGTTGCCATGAGGTTGTTCTCACATTATTTGTCTGGAGATGTTGTTGTGTGGTTTAAATTTCTGGGAGTCGGTTCTATTGGTTCTTGGATCGAGCTATGCCATGAATTTTTAAAGTGTTGGGGTGATAAAAGGTCCCTTGATCAATACTATTGGAGTTTAATGCCTTGAGGAGAGGGGAAGAGGAATCCTTGGTTGTCTTCAGCGGGAGGTTTTACAACACTTATCATAGTATGCCTGTGGAGATCATACCCACAAAGAATGTTTCCATGGTGTACTATGTCATGGCTCAGTATCCAGAGCTTGTCCTTCTCCTGAGAGAAAGGAAATATTCATCCTTAAGACACATGTTTGAATATGCTAAAGAAGTCGAAGAGAACATTAGGGCTAATAGGGGGGTTCATATGTGATGCAGACCCCCTACCTCAGCAGGGTCCGCGACCTCCCGATCTTTGGATCGCTCCCTTTCTTGAGATGGAATGGATCTCGAGTTCCCTCTTTTGGAACCTCTGAGAATGAATCCATAGGTCCCCTCGCTCCTTGACGTAGGCCTTAGAAAAACCTACGTGCGCGCCACCTTTTCAACGCCTTTCTCAGTTCTGAGCCAACAGGCACCCCTGCGTTGACTCCTTTCCTCTCTCGTGACCTTGGGCTGTGACCCAAGGCTCTAGGCTACACATATTTTGCGTTTTGGGATTTTTGCATTTGAGCTCTACCCGTCTCCCTGTCCTCTGAAATGACGAACCCATAAATGGGGCCTAGCTCCACAACTAGCTCCTCCCCTATATCCAGCGTGTGACCCTTCCTTCATGCAACCACGACGCTATGAACATGGCCTACACCCCAAAGGTTATTTTGCATTTCACGATTTTGTGGGTGTGGGTGCAATGTAAACACAACACTCCAATCCCCAAAACCCTGAATCTTGATCCTTCTCCAGACTAGATCTAACGGTCCTATGTCTTCCTCGATCGACAACCACGAGCGTTTCACGAGTCGGGACTTTACATCTCACGACTCCTCCTTCCTTCGAACTCCTAGATATCGAAATGTCGAAAAGGGCTTAATCAGGCTCTGGCTCTTTCCTTCAAATTTCGTCCATGTGACCATGTCCTTTGACCTGGGGAAAACCCTTTAGGTGTGTTGCGTTTCACGAGATTGGAATGCATCCAATCCTTCCTCCCCGAAAACCCAGTATCCGAATTCCCGAAATCCTGAAAAGAGCCTAGTGAGCACTAGCTCGTTTCGTGGTCCTCCCCATATGACCACTCTCTGTAACCCTGGTCTCAACTCCTCTGAGCGCTTCGGCTTTCGCGATTCGAGGAATCGCAATGCAGTACTCCTCCTTTCCCTTTCAGATCCCTGAAACCCAGAGACCTGATAACATCTGGATCTACAGTCCAGATCCTCCACTTGATCAACGACCAAGATTAAATCCCGGCAAATTCTTTCAAGGTTTTGGCGGAGTCTACACCTCCCAACTCCCGACGACCAAATTCCTGGTGGTTTCCAGATCTCTGCCATGCATCCTCCAAAATGGACGGTCTCGATTCTTTCGCGAAATATCCTTTCGCGATTTGGCTCGGTCTTCTCCTTCGTTTCCTCGGTGTCCAAATCCCCGATGGATATGGATCCCTACCACGCGTCCACTGAGATGGACGGTCCTCATTTATCTATATCCCATGGTCCATATCTGTCACAACCCAACGATCATGATTCATTGTCGGCGATTCCCCATCAAGAGTCTAGGGAAGTCCTCCCCTGTGATTTCCCGGTGTCGAAACGCCGACCAACAACCATGTGTCCCCTCCGATGGATGACTGTGACCCTTAATCACGATGAATGGTCATGATCTTTTTGAGATGATCAACGGTCATGATCAAATCACGACATTCTCCCTTTCGGAAATTTCGGAGAATCTTCACTCTCAATCTCCCGGTAAACAAATCCCCGAAATGTGGATCTCTTGACATGTGTCCTCTGAGAGGGATGGTCATGATGTGTTTTCGGGACTTTGTCGAGTCCTCTCTCCTCTGCTTATACAGAGGTTAAACCTTGTTCCCCTTCTCACGGATTTGATGGCTATATCCCCTTTGCGTGAAATCTGACAGTTGTCGGCTAATCTCCTGCACACTTCTCCTACACTGTCTGGATGTGCACTCCGACGGTCCAAATCTCGTCTCTCCCGTTGATCTGACGGTAGTTGTTGCTCCGCCTGATCTTGCGCTTCTTATTTCCCTAGGAAGATATCCACGTTTGAAGGTCTCTACCTTTTATTCTTCTCTTAAACCTTTCCAAAGGTTCTATCCCTTATGAGATTCATCCCCTCGGAGATTTACTCCTACGCACACCTTGCGTTCAAGAATCTCGAATAACTCAGATTCAAGAAGTTTTCTTGAAAATAAAAGTCCTTACGCCCATCTGGAATTCTCCCTTGTTGTTCCTTCGAAACTTGGCCACTTCTGGGCTTTGTGCACTCCTTGCACGTGTTCAATATCCTCCTCGAGCTTCAATTGCTCAGACCTCAAAATATCTCAATCTCTTCCACCCTTTCGAAGAGACAAAAGTGCCCTCCTAGAAAATTTCTGCTCAACCATGCTTTGTTGAGCCGACAGAGTGTTCAGCAACTCTGTTCCTCCCGAACTCAATAAAGAGTTCTTACTATGCACTTCCTTGCACTTCTACATATGAAGATTCAATGCTATCCCTCTTGAGCTTTCCTGGGATTGTCTCATCTCTGTCAACACACACCTTGCGGAAAATATGCACTCCTTTCACTCGGAAACTCCAAGACGGGAAGAAATTGAAACTTATGCAATGCTTCACCAGTTATGCATTTAAAACATGAAATGCATAAAAACATATAAACACCAAACACACAGTATGCAGGAAAATCTGATTTTCTATTAATCTTTGTGTATCTATACAATGCTTACAAAGATTGGACTGTAACAAGTCTCAGTTCTATCAAGTTCTCTCAGAACTTCTAAGACCTCCTAAGGCCTCTCTACCCAGACCTCTCTAACCAATATCTCCTCCTCCTCTAACTCTCTATTCCCAAAGAGGGCTCTCTCGAGCTTATCCTCTTCACCGCCTTTGTGCCATCACTATCTCAGAGCGACACATACTCCTATGGCTACATTACATAAATGTATGTCACAGACTTGATTGATCTGGAATTAGCTACAGGTAACCATTAAAGAAAACCTCAACCACTACCAGTACAAAGGTGCAGCTTGGCATTAAAATCCTTACAACGCAAATCCCCAAATGGGATTTGATTTTCAAAAAATATTGAGAAAAATGAGAGGTTTGCGCCTCTCTCCTCCATGAATGTGCGTTGGATGTACTAGTTGGTTGGAGCTTTGCTGAGTTGGAGTGATGCTCTTGCATCATACTCCTCAGCTGGAAAAATCATGAGCTCCTGCTCATGTGCTCCTCTTCTCCGGTGTTGAAATCCACCTGGATCCCAAACTTTCCCTTGGAGTTGTCCTCTTGCTCCTGTCCAACTATGTTGTTGTTTTTGTTGTTGCTTCTGCTTTCCTTCTGCTCTTGAAGGTTCTCCTTTGTTCATCTTCCCATTGCTGACTACTTCTGCTGACCTCAACATCAACTTCCTTATTTCTTCAATCACCTTGTCCAGTTGCTCCAATGGCTGGCTTTCCTTATGCAGTCTTCTCAGCTGCTTTTCCTTCTCCTTATCAGTGGACAGATCTATCCGATATCCCCTATTATTTTTATCTCCCTTTGTGGCACTAAGTGGCCACTCTGCTACAGATTTTAGTCCTGCAGTCCCATCTCCAAGTTGTTGCTCGACTTCCTCTTCTGACAGCTTGATTGTCATCTCTCCTTGTGTTGGCTCGAGTCCAACTTCTTCTAGTTTCTCCTGGGGCTAGTATGCTCCTCCATCTGTCTCCAACTTATCTTGTTGGATGTGAAAGATTTGCACCATCACCCTTCTCTCCAGGGCTTCTGATTCTTGATACAGATAAGAAAAATCCGTGCTTTCTGCTTCCTTTTCTGCTGCAGTCATTTCTGTTTCATCTTCCTGGCCGAAAATTTTGAGCAATTCTACTAAATTCTCTGCTCCTTCTACTGGGATAGACATCAATGTCTACTCCATTTCTTCCTCCATGACAGTCTATGCTGGTTGTTTGTCTTCTATTGTTGCATCTGCAACACATTCACTGGCCTCAACTGGGTTATGTGGTAGGAATACCTCTATTCCTCCAATGATCAGAAGAACCCTCTGATTCTCTTCCATCAACACTCCTTGCTGATATGAATTCTCAACGGAGTTCGTGAGACTATCACATAGCCTCATCTCTTTCCCCTTGCCCACTTGGCATTCTAGGAATTTTCTACTGCCCACCTGGCATTCTATGAGATCGATCGGTCCCATCCCATTGACCACCTGGCAATCTGAACTTTCCTCACTACCCCCTTGGAAATATGCTCGACCTCCTACTGATCTCTTTCCATTGCCCACTTGGCAACTCAAAATTTCACTTCTACCCACCTGGTAGTTTATGAGATCCTCTACTAATCTCATACCATTGCCCTCCTGGCAATATGAATTTCCATTGTTGTCCTCCTGATAGTCTATGAGATCCTCCAATGATCTCATTTCATTTCCCACCTAGAAATTGGAAAATTCAGGTCTGCCCTCCTGGAAGTTCATGAGATCTATAACTAATCTCCCTTCCTCATCACTAAGGGTTTCTCCAACTTATGGCTCACAAATGCAAACCAGCTCTGTGTCACTGAGGTGTTCTGCATACCTTAGCCACTTCCTCAACTCTTGTTGTTGTTTCCGGGCCAACAAATTTTGAACAGGCCATTTGGCTTTCTTGTTCAGAGGCCATTTGTATATCCAGTGTACTTTTGTCTCCTATTGCATCTTCAATGTCAGTTGTTCCATTCTCTCTCTTATCTCAACGAGTTCCTCATCAATTTTTTCTTTGCTTTTATGTTGGTGGTATCCCCTTCCACCACGCTCACAGCCTTCAGTATCCATCTCCACCTTCTACCTGCCTTCCTGGCAAGTCTGTTGTTTACTCTGCAACCGAGAGCATTTTCAGCATTTCCTACAGTCCACCTGACTGTCTATTGACTGTTGCGCATCTGCAAACAATCACTACACATTGCATCAATACTTTTTCCTTCTTCACCTACTGTCTACAGATGAACTTATGATACCACATAGCACATGATGTTACTAGAATTTCCTTTCCTTCACCGTCTTGCCCATTGCCTACTGTCTGCAAACAAATTTAGCGATCTCCTCCTTTTTCACTTTTTCCTGAAATCTATAGGCAAAGATCAGCTCTGATACCACTTGATGGTGTGTATTAGAGTGTTTTCTTTTTCCGTCTTTGTTTTGCCTATGATCTACAGACAAAATTTTGGCTTTGATACCACATGTTGCAGAACCCCTGCCTCAGCAAGGTCCGCAACCTCCTGGTCTCTGGATCACTCCCTTTCCTGAGCCGGAATGGCTCTCTGGTTCCCTCTGTTGGGACCTTTGAGAATGAATCCACAGGTCCCCTTGCTCCTTGACGTAGGCCTTAGAAAAACCTACATGCACGCCACATTTTCATCGCCTTTCTTAGTTCTGAGCCAATAGGCACCCCTGCGTTGACTCCTTTCCTCTCTCGTGACCCCGGGCTGTGACCCAAGGCTCTAGGCTACACACCTTTCGCGTTTCAGGATTTCTTTGTGCGAGCTCTCCCTGTCTCCCTGTTCTCTGAAATGACAAACCCTGAAATGGGGCCTAGCTCCATAGCTAGCTCCTCCCCTATCTCCAACGTGTGACCCTTCCTTCATGCGACCACGATGTTATGAACATGGCCTACACCCCAAAGGTTATTTCACATTTTACGATTTCATGGGTGTGGGTGCAATGTAAATCCAATACTCCAATCCCTAAAACCCCAAATCCCAATCCTTCTCCTGACCAGATCTAACAGTCCTGTGTCTTCCTCAATCGACGACCACGATCATTTCGCGGTTTCGTGAGTTGGGACTTCACATATCACGACTCCTCCTTCCTTCGAGCTCCCGAATCTTGAAATGTCGAAAAGGGTTTAATCAGGCTCTGGCTCTTCCCTTTGAATTTCGTCCACGTGACCCTTTCCTATGACCTGGGGAAAACCCTTTAGGCACATCGTGTTTCGCGAGATTGGAACACGTCCAATCCTTCCTCCCCGAAAACCCGGTATCCGAATTCCCAAAATCTCAAAAAGAACCTAGTGAGCACTAGCTCTTTTCATGGTCCTCCCCATATGACCACTCTCTGGAACCCTGGGCTCAACTCCTCCGAGTGCTTTGTCTTTCATGATTCATGGAATCGTGATGCAGTACTCCTCCTTTCCCTTTCAGATCCCTGAAACCTAGTGACCCGATAACATCTGGATCTACGGTCTAGATCCTCCACTTGATCAATGACCAAGATTAAATCCTGGCAAATTCTTTCGAGGTTTTGGCAGAGTCTACACCTCCCAACTCTCGGCAACCAAATTCCCAATGGCTTCTGGATCTCTACCACGCGTCCTCCAAAATGGACGGTCCTGATTCTTTCGCGATTTTGGCTCGGCCTTCTCCTTCGTTTCCCCGGTGTCCAAATCGCCTATGGATATTGATCCTTTCCACACGTCCTCTAAGATGGACGGTCCTCGTTGATCTATATCCCATGGTCTAGATCTGTCATGACCCAACAGTTACGATTCGTTGTCGGCGATTCCCCATCAAGAGTCTAGGGAAGTCTTCCCTGTGATTTCCTGGTGTCGAAACGCCGACCAACAGCCACGTGTCCCCTCCCATGGATGGTTGTGACCCTTANACGATCATGATCAAATCCCGACGTTCTCCCTTTCGACAATTTGGGAGAATCTTCACTCTCAATCTCCCAGTAAACAAATCCCCGAAATGTGGATCTCTTGACACAAGTCCTCTGAGATGGACGGTCATGATGTGTTTTCGGGACTTTTTTGAGTCCTCTCTCCTCTTCTTATACGAGGATTAAACCTCGTGCTCCTTCTCAAGGATCTGATGGCTATCGCCCCTTTGCGCGAGATCCGACGGTTGTCGGCTAATCTCCTGTGCACTTCTCCTCTGTTGTCTGGACGTGCACTCCGACGGTCCAAATCTCGCGGAAGATCTCTGCATTTGAAGGTCTCAACCTTCGATGCTTCTCTTCGACCTTTCCAAAGGTTCTATCCCTTATGAGCTTCGTCCTCTCGGAGATTTACTCCTGCGCACACCTTGCATTCAAGAATCTCGAATAACTCAGATTCAATAAGTTTTCTTGAAAATAAAACTCCTTACGCCCACCTGGAATTCTCCCTTGTTGTTCCTTTGAAACTTGGCCACTTCTAGGCTCTGTGCATTCCNTGCACGCATTCTATCTCCTCCTTGAGCTTCAACTTCTCAAACCTCAAAAGATATCTATCTCTTCCATCCTTTCGAAGAGACGAAAGTTCCCTCCTTGCAACTTTCTACTCAAGCACGCCTTGTTGAGTCGACAGAGTGTTCAACAACGTTGTTCCTCCTGAACTCTATAAAGAATTATTACTTTGCATTTCCTTGCACTTCTACAGATGAATATTCAATGCTATCCCTCTTGAGATTTCCTGAGGTTGTCTCACCTCTATCAATGCATACCTTGCGGACTATATGCACTCCTTGCACTCGGAAACTCCAAGACAGGAAGAAATTGAAACTTATGCAATGCTTCACCAATTATGCATTTAAAACATGAAATGCATAAAAATATATAAACACCAAACACATAGTATGCAGGAAAATCTGCTTTTCTATTAATCTCTGTGTATCTATACAATGCTTACAAAGACTGGACTGTAACAAGTATCAGTTCTATCAAGTTCTCTCAGAACTTCTAATACCTCCTAAGGCCTCTCTACCCAGACCTCTCTAACCAATATCTCCTCCTCCTCTAACTCGTTATTCCCAAAGAGGGCTCTCTCGAGCTTATCCTCTTCACCGCCTCTATGCCATTTCTATCTCAGAGTGGCACTTACTCCTATGACTACATTACATAAATGGATGTCGCAGACCTGACTGATCTGGGATTAGATACAGGTAACCATTAAAGGAAACCTCAACCACTACTGGTACAAAAGTGTGGCTTGGAATTAAAATACTTACAACACAAATCCCCAAATGGGATTTGATTTTCAATTTTTTTTTAAAAGAATGAGAGGGTTGTGCCTCTCTCCTCCATGAATGCGCGTTGGATGTGCTGGCTGGTTGGATATTTGCTGAGTTGGAGCGATGCTCTTGCATCAGTATGCAAGCATGTCTTGAAGAATTGCATGTGCATAAGCAAAGAGACTGTCAACATGTTTCAAATTCTGAGCAAGAAGATAGTGATTATGAATCAGAGCTGGAACAACAAAAAGGAAAAGAGACTTCAGTTGTTGATGATCGAGAGTTGTTTTCGAAGGAGCAAGGAATTTTTTTATTTGCAAGCAGAGAGGCATTTATAGAGAAGCAGCCTAGTCTTCTAAAGCAGCCAGGATTCTATCACACGATTCATGTTCCTATGTCTATATACATGGAATCTTATGTTTCATATTTTGAGGATTTCCAAGAGCATACCACAGAGCCTTTTCCTTTATACATTGAGGAAAAACATTATGTGGAAATCCACCATTTTGTGCTTACAGAAGACAAAGAGTAGAGATTTCCCATGGTTCTTGTTTATGATGATTATGATTCTGATCCTTGGGAGAGTCATGAAGAAGAAGAGGGAGAACCAAATGTGCAGTTCATATCCTTACTAGATCCTGCAAATGAGAAACCATCACCTGGGATCATTCATCTTGCATCAATCGTTCACTCACCTATGCTTTCCAGAGACATTTAGCCATGTGTGAGCAGTTGTAAGACAGAGCATGTTTTTTGTCACCAGCCCAATGGATTTTTTCATTTTCTCTATGAACCTGTAAGGGAGTACATGGAGTTGAATTTCCTTCATGTCTTGGAGCCACTCAACTTTATCCTGACTTCAGCACTGGGAGGAGAGTTGAAAAGCGTAATCATTTTGTTGTCACAATTGCATTGTTTTTATTTGATCAATTACAGAGTAAACAAGTTTGCAGCTAGGGAGTTGCTTGAATGGCTATGGTGGAAGTTTTCTTTCACCTAGCGCTTTGTAGAAATCAATTAGTCTAGGAATGTAAAAAAATAAGCTCCTCCTGGGGCCCATGTATTTTTCTTTCGTTTTTAGGACAGTGTGCTTGTCAGCCTTTAATCCTCAACAGGATGTTTTTTGAGCATGACTCCATAGCCCAATGCAGAAGGCGAATGGAACTACTTGTTCTTGGCAGCTCGCAGGGAGCATGCCATCATTGTGGAGCCAAATGTTATCACATATAGTTGTCAAGGGTAGCAGGTCATCCAAGTTCGTGGTCTGCACATGAAGCGTCCGAGCGCAACATGCAGAGTAGCTCATTTCGGGCTTAAAATACAAATAGGCGAGCTCAGTTTTGTGATGGTGGAGATCCCCTGTGAGGATAAGATTAGCAGCCCCTGAGTATTCAGAGTTTCAAAATTGCATGAAGTATAGTGCCATGAAAAGAGCCGAACCCCGAAGTAAGCATGAGTTGTTGATCTTGAGGGGGACAGGTGGCAGCCGATCCAAGCGTTTGGGGAAATGAGCTTCAGGAGTTTCGAAGTGAGAAGTACAAAAAACTTTCGAAGTCTCGAAGTCATGAAACGCTTGAAGGCTCTAAGTGGTCGAAGTCCTGAAGCACCCAAAGTCTCGAATACCTGAAGTGCTCGAACTCCCGAAGTGGCCGAAGTCCTGAAGTGCCAAGGCACATGGAAACATATCCTTTACTTCAGGGGTTTTCCTCCGTGGGGATTTTCATGTTTCACTTTCAAAACACCCAAAGCCCGAAGGCCCGAAGTAAGTCTCAGTTGTCTGATTCAAATGGACATGCGGCTCCAGATCTCGAGCTCTGCAGGAAAGCGAAGGGGAAAAAGAAAGATTTGAGATTTGATTTTCCCGGAGCCCGGAGACCCGAAGGGATCTTAGTTGTTGATCCAGGAGCCATGCGTAACCAGATCCTTATCTCCGAGTAAAAGCGCATGGAATAATATGAGTTTTGAGATTTTATTTTCCCGGAGACCTGACGGGATATTACCCATTGATCTAGGAGCCACGCGTCACCAGATCCTTAGCGTCGAGTAAAATCACATGGAAGAGGATGAGGTTTGAGATTTGATTTTCCTGGAGACCCGAAGGAGATCTCAGCCGTCAATTTAAGAGGATATGTTGTAGTCATCGGTATGGACATATGGTATAGTCATCGGTCATGACACCTGGAACGTATTCGAAAATGACACATGGCACTCAGTCCAGGCAGCCATGGCATATCATTCGCTTCTTTCTTAGTGACATGTGTCAGTTCTCTTTCATGACACATCAGCATGGTGACGCCAGACCACCACGTCCGATCATCCTCTGGGAGGTATTATTGTTCAACGTCAAAAGTAGCATGCCCCCCAAGGGAACAGTTTGGAGGATTCTAAAGATGGTAGGCGGTGGTTCCAAATCTGGCAGGTGCACCCAGATCATAGATAGTGTCTAGATCTACAAACACGGTCCATTGTGGGGACGCAATGTGCTCGGTCAATAATTTTCGTAAGTGGTCCCGCAATGGAAACCATGGTATGGAGAATATGATATGTGTCGAAAGGAGACGGATTGTGGGCCCAAAAGAGGTCTGAGCCCATCCCACTTTTGAGCGGTCCTGCAATCGTTTGTTTATACAGTGTCCTATCCGAGATCACCACGTGGCCACCCCCTGATCATTTAATCTCGTTGATTTCCCGAGAAAAGGAAGTTAATGAAATTAGAGCCGGTGGTTGAAACCTTGGCTCAATCCATAAATGGAAGGTATTGAAGGCTCGACCGTGGGGACTGAAACGTCGGGCCATGGTACCCCTATGGACAGATTTTCATGCAAAACCCATGCCAATTTGAGCTCGCATGATCCGGATTATTTTTGGCACGAAATGAGATCAGAGATATAATAAAGAAATGCATAGAGATATCACGTATATCCAATAATATAACAGAAATATATCAGAGATGCAACCATAAACACAGAGATACAGTAATACACGATTTATATTAATGAAAGAAATGTACAGAGACAGTAAAAATACAGAGTGAAAGACTCGCTAGAATGGTGGCAACTTATCTCTGAGAAAAGATGTGATGGCTACTCGCATTAGTAAGAAGATGATTACAATGAGACTCTGGAGGCCTTTTTACAATAAACAGGAATGCCAAAAGTACTAGACATCCAAAAACCTAACCCTAGGAGATGAAGCGCCAAAAGTCATGTGGGCCACATTTGGGTAAGTTAGTACATCAACTTCCTGAGGTCGTAACTTTTACATACGATCTACGTTTTAGGCGTATGATAGCTCGCTGGAAAGGTATATTCGAGGAGATTCATTTTGGGGGCTAAATCATGCCTTTAGCTATAATTGAGAACCTCAATCTCTAAAAACCTTCATTTAGGCCCTCAAAATGGCCCCAGAAGTTAAAACTTGCTAAAAATAGTAAATTGCCAAAATTGCCAGAAAACTGATTTGAGCCAGTCGGAAAAGGTGAGTGGCCACCGATATCCACCTGGATAAATCCTCCCTCCTTAGGAATAAATGGTATCCATTGCGTTGAGTTACCGGGGAAGAGGGAAAAGTGTTTGCTGGATCTGCATCTGGATGAGTTGCTTGTATTGTTGGAGACGTCACGCTGCTTAGTTTGTGGAAGTGTGTCATGAACCTGTTGAAGTTGAGGCTCTTCAACAAGTCGAGCTACATGAGAGGAAGGTGTACAGAGGTAATCTTTGTGCTTTGTTGCAACCTTGTCGACCTGCTTCTATTGGATAGAAGGTGCAGGGGGCGAGACTGTAGTGTTTGCAGTGTCCTTCTGTTTTCCTTTTGAACAGATTGTGA
>SNQJ01S0010803.1:26359-42013 GCA_010110895.2 Picea sitchensis | reverse complement strand
ATTGACACTCATGAATAACTAATTAATAATAATTAATTAGTAAATGTTATTTTAAGAAATAATTAAGGTTTAGCTAATCTTTTAGGACAATTATATTATTAAATTAATTATAATTAATTATCATATACACCTATTTAAGCAGGTTCGTTACAAAAATACTCACCACCAAACATGAGAAGGATGTTGGAATTAAAAAATCAAGTGGAAAAAATAGACCAGGAATGTAAAAACATTACGAAATCACTCAAAATGTCAATATAAAAAACTCATGATGAGTTACTAGAAGAAATAAGGCTCAACAACGAGGCACTCAAAAAATAGTTGACCCATAATCTTAAAGAAAAAATTTCAACGAAAGTTGGAATCGAATTACCAAAAGGCATGGATAATCTATAACAAGATCTTAAAGATAATATTTTTCAAGAACTCGAGGTTAACCTACAACGAGGTTTGGGAAACTTTAAACGAGAAATAAATGACGATTTGCAACAAACTCTGGTTGTGATGAGACAACATCAGGAAGAAAACCTTAATGATCTTTTAAATTTAATAAAAGGCCAAGGGCACCAACAAGACACCCAACCACAACCAAGTGACTCAAGCACATCTAACACATCACCACCATTGCCGCCACCACCTCCCTACAACTCAAATTCCCAACCTATATCACAACATCAACCCTTAATAATTTATCCTCCCAAAGCCAAAATTGAACTATCAAAATACAATGGAGGCGATAACCAATGCGTGGCTTGGTTTAACAAAACTAAAGAATATTTCCATATATATAATATTACAACCGATGAAGAAAAGGGAAAATACGCATCCATGTACCTTGAAGGAAATACATACAATTGGTATCTATGGTGGAAAGGAAGAGTTCGGTCATATAATTGGAATTCTTTCAAAAATGTTTTTTTTAAAAGATTCCAGGGCATCTCGGAAAACTATTTTTTTCAAAACTCACCAGATTACAACAAAAAGGAAGCATAAATGAATTTACGCATCAATGGGAAGCTCTCGCCACCCGAGTATTTGGACTATATGATGATCAATTAATCCAGTATTACATAGGAGGTCTCAAACCACATATCCAAGATGAATTAAGAATACATGAGGTTACTACGGTAGAAATAAGGATACGCAAGGAAAAATCCACAGAAGAAAAACTAGAAGGCCAATCAATATTCAACAAGGTTTACTCAAGAAGGAGTGTCCCTTAGACCACAGGAAATGAAAAATACATACCACCCGATCTACATGAAGATAGAAGAAGAAGTTTAGAGTCCCAAAGGATAAAACAAGGAAAATGTAAACGATGTGGAGAGAAATGGGACCCCATACTTAGGTGTCGGATCTAAGATAACTCAAAAAAATTGTACACTTGTGAAAAATAAAAAGACAATGAATCAGACTTAGTAGAGTCAATAAATGAAGAAAACAAAAATTTCCGAAATGACACTTCAGATCTCATATAAGACAAAACACCAAGAATATCACTCGCAACCATCACATGCATTACCCAACCAAAAACTCTTAAATTAAAAGGACATATAAAAAATGATAATGTCACTGTACTAATCGACACTGGAAGTACCCACAATTTCCTCGATATCAAGATTGCAAGGAAACTAAAATTGTTTGTATATCTAGTCCCAGACATGAAAGTAATGGTTGTAGACGAAAATTTGTTTTGGAGATGTCAAAATTTTTTGTAAGGTGAAACTCCAAATCCAAGATTTCAATTTGGAATCAAAACTCTACATCGTCCCTATGGGAGGAGTATATGTGGTTTTAGGAGTCCAATGGTTAGAAACCTTGGGCAAATACTTAGTCAATCACCAAGAAAATTTCATCCAATTCAAGTGGAAAGGGAAAAGTTATAAATTATATGGTTTTCAACCTCCACAAACACAGGTTGTGTCATCACAACAAATGGAAACAATGATCCAAAAAGGAGAAATCACATACTTCATCCAATGCCACAACATATAAATACAAGAATCAGAACATGATGACTCCAGAACATCAGACATCCAAGATCTAATTCAAAAACACAAGAAGGTATTTCAAGACATTCCCATGGAGTTACCGCCTCAAAGAAGAATTGAAAATATAATTTAAGTTAAACTAGGATCAAGACCAGTCAAGATTAGACCATATAGATACCCTCATCACCAGAAAACAGATATAGAAAGATTAGTCCAAGACCTATTCAAATGTGGTGTCATCATGAAAAGAAGAAGTCCATATGCAACTCCAGTAGTTCTAGTTCAAAATAAAGACAAATATTTCGGATTACACATAGATACCGAGGGCTAAACAAAATAACAATTAAAAACAAATTTCCCATCCCATTTATTGACGAAATGTTGGATAAACTTCATGGAACAAGATATTTTTCAAAACTTGATTTAATATCTGGGTACTATCAGATTAGAGTCAGACTAGAAGATGTATCCAAGACTGCCTTCCAGACACACGAATGACACTACGAATTCAAGGTTATGCCTTTTGGGCTAACTAATGCCCCCTCCACCTTCCAAGCGACAATGAATGAATTATTTCACCCATACTTACAGAAACATGTCTCAGTTTTCTTTGATGATATCTTAGTGTGCAGTAAAACATGGGAGGAGCATATGAAGCATTTGGGACAAGTGTTATCTCTTTTGGAGGAAAATAAATTCTATGCCAAAATTTCAAAATATACATTTGGCAAGGAGGAAGTAGATTACCTTGGTCACATCATATCCAAAAAGGGAGTCAAGGTAGACCCCAAGAAAATCAGGGAAATCATAGAATGGACTAAACCCAAAAACATATCCAAGTTAAGAGGATTGGTAGGATATTATCGAAGATTCGTCAATAATTATTCTCATTTAACCGCCCCCCCAACAAATATCCTTAAGAAAAACTACTTCCAATGGAATTTGGAAGAACACAGATGTTTTGAAAACTTAAAAAACATTATGTCCACAACCCCGATATTAGCAACAACTGACTTATCCAAATCTTTCATGATCGAGTGTGATGTGTTAGGTTTTGGAATTGGAGCAATATTATTGCAATATGGGCACCCAATAGATTTTAAGAGCAAGAAATTAAATAAAACGTAATGCTTACAATCCACTTACAACAAGGAAATGCTTTCCATCATGCATGCATTAACAAAATGGTTCCAATATCTATTGGGAAGTAAGTTCTTGATACACACAGATCATAATAGTCTCCAGTACTTGTTACAACAAAAAACATTGTCAACCAAACAACAAAAGTGGATAGAGAAAATTTCCACATTTGATATGGAAATTCTACATAAAAGAGGAAAAGAGAACATTGCGGTTGATGACCTATCATGAAAAGATGAAGAAACACAAGCTTTTGCAATATCAATAACCATTCCAGAATGGTTGGATGAAATTCGAACCAAGTATGCAAAAAACCCAGAGACTTTCTCTATAATCAACAATTTAAATCAATACCCTAAGTTCAAATGGAAGAACGACATCTTATGGTATAAAGGGAGAATCTACTTAAATACCAACTCAAGATTTAAAGACAAGGTTCTTCAATAATCTCATGATTGTCGAGCTGCAGGTCACGTAGGATTTTTCAAAACATACTATAATGAACGAAGATAATTTTTTTGGAAAGGGATGAGTGCAGATATTTGAAAATATGTAGCAGAATGTGATCTCTGTCAAAGGAACAAAAATGAAATTGTGTCGACCCCTGGGTTACTCCACCCATTACACATTCCCAATAAAAAATGGGAAGAAATTTCAATGGATTTCATTGAAGGACTACCCATATCCGACGGAAAAGATAAAATATTAGTAGTAGTAGAAAGACTAAGTAAGTATGCACACTTTATTGGAGTAAGGAAAATAGATTCAACAAAACAAACAACTAAAATATTATGTAAGAATATTTATAAACTACATGGGTTCCCTAAGGTTATCATCAGCGATAGAGATGCCAAATTTAAAGGGAATGTTTGGAGAGAATTTTGCAAAAATATCAGAACCTTTCTCAATATGATCTCAACTTACCACTGTTAGAGCAAGATTTGCCTCACCCTATGAAATCTTGTAGAGAGGGAATTATTACATTCCCCCATGCAGACTTACTTTCCCTGATTGATAAATCTAGAGACAAAAATAAATATTTTTCCACTTGTATGCACCTTGCAAGCTATACAACAAGTGTATACGCTGGCTACTCCACTACAACCCGTGTACATCGGGATTTGTGCTAGAAAATCAAAATTAAATGTTGGGTTTCCATGTCACGACATGAGATATCTGATCCTTGGCCTTCCATATACTGGAAACATTCCGACTCGACCCTTCAGTTGCATTTTGAAGGATATAAATAAGCCAATTCCGAGCTATTGAAAGGGGGAGAGAATTCAACTTTGAGAGAAAAGTTACTCTAGAGAAATTATTACATCATTATTGAGTCTGCATCCCTTTGTCCTTTAAGTCTGAACACAATGTTCAGCCCCCAAGATCTTCCCTTATTGATGGATAACCTCTTTGTGTCCCTTATATGAGCTTGCATTTGGTGGAGGATTGAAGTGGTGGAGGCCCAGTTGGAAGGAACTCAGTTTCTTGGTTCCGAACCATGCCGACACAGAAGTCTGTAATGTTTTCACTTATGCTGATCATTTATTAATAGAGATACTCCTTTCCTGCCCAATTGATATCTTGCAAATATATGTATTATGATCCATGGGCATGTTTGTTTTGTATATTAATGGAGTATGATATCTAATGTTCTAACCTTTTATATTATCACTATATGCTTGCTCTGCTTGTTTGTTGAGAATTGGTTGTAGGTATAAAACTTTCGATGGAAGTGCTCAACGGTGGACATCATCAAACGTTTGGATGAGGTAGGCCTCTTTCTTACCTCTCTTGCACATTAGTTTATATAGCATATGCTGGAATTGAGTCGATTTCTATAGTCATACCTGTCTGTTGTGGTTCACCCTAGCCATAGAGAGATTTTCCTCGTAACAACCACCCTCAAACAGATGGTCAGATAGAAGTTGTCAATAAATGTTTAGAAGCCTATCTTTGTTGTTTTATCTCTAACAAACAAAATAAATGGTTTAAATGGCTGCACCTTGCTGAGTGGTGGTATAATTCCACTTATCACACATCAACTAAAATGACACCATTCCAATCTCTTTATGGTTACGAAACTCCATCGTGGAAGGAGTTGGCCACTAGCCACATAAAAGTTGCGTCAGTAAAATACCATTTAGACAAAAGTCAGAAAATCCTTCAGTTACTCAAAGAAAACTTAATAGTTGCAAGGAATCAAATGAAGCAACAAGCTGACCAAAGCTGAAAATAAAGAGAGTTTGAAGTAGGAGACTGGGTATTTGTGAGACTTCAACCTCACAAACAATTATCCCTTAAAAAACATGGGAAAAATAATTTGGCACCAAAATTTTATGGACCATATAAAATAAATAGAAAAATCAGTCACATAGCTTACTAGTTGGATTTACCAGATAAAAGTTGTATCCACAACATTTTTCATGTATCATGTCTAAAGAGAGTCTTGGGAAAACAACAAAAGGCACAAACTATACTTCATGTGTTGGATGAGGAAGGAAGAATCATTTTAGAGCCTGAAGCCATTATCGCCACTTGGGAAAAGAGATTACATTCTCAAGTAATCAAGGAATACCTGATTAAATGGAAAAATCTACCGGAATAAGACGCAACATGGGAGTTAGAGCATTTTCGCCAGTTACATCCTTCCTTACCATTTCTTTGAGGACAACAAAAAATTTAAGGGAAGGGCAATGTTACAATAAATAAATAATATAAAGACATTAAAATAAATAAATAAAGTAAATTAAACATTAATGTAATAAAAGGTCATGACTAAAAAGTCATTCAAATCTTCATAAAAAACCATAAAGGGAATATATATATATATAGGCAGGCCCTATCCTTGTAATATCATCATTATTTTACAATCAATTATTATTATATGTATCTTATTATGGATTCAGAGTGAAGCTGTTCATTACAAAACCCTTGTGTCCTTCACAGTGACTAGGGTTTGAAATATTGTCTGTGGAATGAAGCATGGAGGTGAAGTCATAAGTACTATGTGAATACATATATTGGTTTGGAGTCTACACATATCTTGTTGAGTTGGTGTTCAGGTGAGGGGATTGGTGTCTCCAACAGGATGGTGCTTGCAAATATTGTAACAATAGGTTAGTGCCTACAGGTGCTGCTGAGTTGGTGTTCAGTTGAGGAGATTGGTGTCTTCAGTGGGTTGGTGCCTACATATTGCTGAGTTGGTGCTCATTTAAGGATATTGGTGTCTCCAGTAAGTTGGTTCCTACAATCTTTGTAACAATAGGTTGGTTCCCACATGAATTTATAAAGATAAGTTTTATGGTTTTCTCCCGATTGGGTTTCCATGTTAAAGTATGCGCATTGTGATTTGAGTTTATATGTGATTATTGTTTCTCAGTTAATGAATGATTGATGAGTGGTTAAATAAAGTGAAAAGTATCTTATACTTATTCCCACCCGCTCCCCTCAGTATAAGCATAAGTTCAACAATAATCTCAAGTCATAGCATTGCATATTCAAAACATAATAAGTTATAAATGTGTACATTGTATAATCAAAATAGAATTAATTAAATTTGTATATATTACATTGGTTCTAGGAATTATTTTTTATTATAATTTAAAATTTTGTATTAACAAATTATTTTTTTAAGATAATTTGAAAATAATTAATTTTTCTTTTTAATTCATTTAATATTATTTTAATTTCTTGTTAATAAAGTTATAGTATTTTAAATCCCAATCAAGAGAAGATGTGTTTTCATTTATGTTGGGCCTAAAGGTTAAGAACATGTGTTTCCTCCTAAGAGGTCGCAAGTTCAAATCCAGAGGGGGGTAGGGTATGCATACCTATGTAGACTTTACCAGTCAAATCGTTGGGCGGAGGGGGTACCTTGTCCCACAAATAAGGGGGTCTCATACACCAATTTGGTGTCTAGCTTGGTTGTGGCCTTAAAATTAGATTATTATTATTATACAATCTTTTTACACAATAATTTATAGTTTTTATACTAGAAAAATTTGCGACCAAACCAAAAAACATTTTAATATAAAATTTATAGAGTTTAGTCATAAACACGTAGTTTATTATCAAAAAATACATTAAACTTGACTATCTTATTCTAACCTTAAATAACAATAAAACTACTTGTCAATTGGGTTTATCTCGAGTGGTTTGTGTTGAGGGGTGTTTTCCCTCCCACCTAGGTTCAATTCCCACAAGTGACATGTTGAGCTTTTAAATGAGAAAGTTATCGAAAAATCCTCAGCTTTCTACAAAATATGGTTTACCCCAGGTACCATCCTCGAAATGAGGGGAAGTTCCTGGTGGGTTTCCCCAGGCTCTATTCCAAGCTAGAAAAAAAAAACTACTTGATAAAGCATAATAGATAGAGAAAGAAAACTAGCAAATATGCCATGATGCGGTTTCAATTTGCAGGCCCACCTAAGTCTCTAGAGATACATCCTTAGATGCGGTTTCAATTTGCAGGCCCACCTAAGTCTCTAGAGCTACATCCTCAGAGCACATTTCCACTTTAGTTTGAGCTACAAGCTTGATTTCACTTGTAGTCTTAGAAAAATTCTAGTTTTGGAGTGTGTAGCTCTTATCCATATCCTCCTCACTGTGCAAAAGAAACTTTTAGAGAGAGGACTCCCCAAAGGTTGTAGAACCCAAAGTGGGAGATGAAATGAGATTTGGGGGATTAATGTTGGTAAAGATCCTTTCAACTAGAGATTTCAAAGAACCCATATGTGACACTAGCAACAAACATGATCCAGATTATTTTCGACATGAAATGAGAGTGGAGATATAATAAAGAAATGTACAGAGATATCTCAAATATACAACAATATAAAAAATATATATCAAAGATGTAACCATAAACATAGATATATAGTAATACACAATTTCTATTAATGAGCGAAATGTACAAAAAAATTGTAGAAATACATAGTGAAAGACTCACTAGAATTGTGGTAGCTTATCTCTGAGAAGAGATGTGATAGATACTCACATTCTCAAGAAGATGGATTACAATGAGTCTCTAAAGTCCTTTTTAACATAAATTAAATCCCAAACCCTAACCCCGGAAGATGAAAAGCCAATAGTTTTGTGGATCCTGTTTTGGGTAGTTTGGTGTATCAACTTCCCGAGGGCATAATTTTGGCATACAATCTCTGTTTGGGGTGCACGTTATCTCATTAAAAAGGTATCGCCGAGGAGATTCATTTTGGGGGCTCACTTATAGCCTTTGTATATAGTTGATCTGCTCGATCCCAAAAAAACTTCATTTAGGCCCTCAAAATGGCCCCAGAAGTTTAGGAACCGAAAACTTGCCAAAAATAGTAAGTTGCCAAAATACCGTTTTGTGCCGGTTGGAATAGGTGGGTGGCCACCGATATACAGCTGGATCAATCCTCCCTCCTTATGAATAAATTTTCTTGATTGGGTTGAGTGCCCAGGGGAGAGGGGAAAGCGTTTGATGAATCTGCATCTTGGTGAGGTGTTTGCCTTACTGGAGAAGTTTCGATGCTTAGCTTATTGAAGGTTGTCATGAACCTGTGGCTGGAAGGGTTGGACCTTTTTAACCAGTCTAGCTACATGAGATGACTATGTGCCGAAGGAATCCTTGCGCTTTTCTTCAATCTTGTTAACCTGCTTCTGCTAGACAAAAGGTGCTTGAACTGAGGCTACATTGGTTATGGCTTTCTTCTGTTCACCTTTTGAAAAGATTGTGAAGAAGTTGAATTTTGTAGTATGAGATACTACCTTGAAACACTATTTAGGTGGGAGAATAGTTGGAACTACCTCTGGTATCCTGTAGAGATGCCCCCCTAGACTAACAATGACACTACGGGGTCGAGACTCATAGATAACATGGTTCTTCCACATATATGGCTGGCCCAAGAGAACATCACAGACATACAGTGGGGAAACATCACATAATACCTCATCCTTGAAGGGCTGGATGCCGTATGACACTTGACATTGCTGGCTGACACAAAAATCTTGTCCCTGGGGAATCCACTCGATGTTGTATGGTTGCAGGTGTGGTGTTTTCGACAATCCCAATTGTTTGACGACCTCTGCTGAGATGAGGTTTTTCTAGCTTCCGCTATCAACAATGAAATGAAACGGGGTCCCCTTCACCCACATCTGTGAATGGAAGAGGCACTCCCCCTCTTTAGGATCTGCTGGTTCTTCTGGTTGAATTGTTACTGTCGCGACAGTAGCAATGGGGTCTGCATCGATGATCTATCTTCTCCCATTATTTTCTGAATCAGATTATGAATATGGGTTCAAATATTTTTCCTTGATCTCGACCACCAATGACTATTTTGAGCGACATTCATCGGTGTTGTGCCATGGGATATTGTGGAAATCACACCACTTTCCAGTGTCCTTCATCTTTTCATGACCCTTCTTTTCCTGTGGTTTAGATTGGTTTTCGGGAGGTTGTTTGTTAGGGACGTCTTTATCATACTTTGGTTGTTGCGGATTTACAGACCCAAACTCCCATTTGTTTTTGTGCCTAAATTTATTCTCGATTTTGAGAACATATCGATAGGCAATTCCCAACGATGAGATGTCCATAAACTCCATTTCATTTTGGATGTACCTGTGTAGATCCCCTCAGTATTTCAGAACCAAATGTCGCTCTGAATATTTGATACCTAGCTTGGTGTGCAAGGTATGGAAGGTATTGGTGAACTCCGACATTTCTTGGCCCCTCTCTTGTCATAGTGTGGTCCATCTCATGTACTAGTCATCACAGTTTCCAATAGGGTAATATTTTTCCTTGACCGCATCCAAAAAAAAATCCCAAGTGGGCTCGACCCCATATATTTCAGACTCCTCTATGGAAATTTTCTCCCAGTAAGTTTCCCAAAAATGTTTGACATGTGGGAGATATTTAAGAAGTACGAAGGTGATCTTTTCCCTGTCGGAAAAATTGTGAACAAAGAAATAACCTTCTAACATATTTAACCATTTTTCTAGGGCATTTGCATCTATCTTTCCTTCAAATATAGGAATTCCAAAATTAACTTGTACCTTGATAGGTGAGGTTCCTCCAAAGTGGTCGCTTGATGAATAAGTGTCGATTGTTATCGACGGGCATTGAAGGATGTGGGAAAAATTCTCCATCATTTCGTCCCTCTGTCGCATGAGAGCTTGCTCAAGCAACAAATTAATATAATTATTCGCTCTGTCATTTTTATTTTCTTCCACCATGGAGGGTTTCTTGGGAGTGTGAGAGAGATTGTCCTCAAGAGAGACAAGCTCGAGACCCAACTTGATATACTCGGACCTTTTCGGGGACATGCACTGAAAATAAACCAATCAAGAGCAGTCTGCTCTGATACCACTGATCCGGATTATTTTCGGCACGAAATGAGAGTGAAGATATAATAAAGGAATGTATAGAGATATATTAGATATCCAATAATATAACATAAATATATCAGAGATGCAACCATAAACACAATGATACAGTAATACACAATTTCTATTAATGAGCTAAATGTACAAAACTGTAGAAATACAGAGTGAAAGACTCACTAGAATGGTGGCAGCTTATCTCTGAGAAGAGATGTGAAGGCTACTCATATTCGCAAGAAGATGGATTACAATGAGGCTCTAAATGCCCTTTTAACATAAAGAAAATCTAAAACCCTAACCTTGAAAGATGAAAAACCAACAATTTTGTGGACCCCGTTTTGGGTAGTTTGGTGTATCAACTTCCCGGGGGCGTAACTTTGGCATACAATCTTCGTTTGGGGCACACGATAGCTCATTGGAAAGGTATCGTCGATGATATTCATTTTGGGGGCTCAATTAGAGCCTTTGTCATTAATTGAGGTGCCCAATCCTGATAAAACTTCATTTAAGCCCTCAAAATGGCCCCGAAAGTTTAGGAACCGAAAACCTGCTAAAAATAGTAAGTTTCCATAAGACTGTTTTGTGCTAGTTGGAATAGGTGGGTGGCCACCAATATCCACCTAGATCAAAACATTTTCTAGTGTGAATTTGCATGAAGGTAGTTGCCTCTTTCTCCAATTCCTTATGTTCCAAAAGCTAATTTGTTGTTTCAATTACATACCGATCCCTTATGCTATTTTCTAACTTGAGTTTCCCATCCCATTCATTTTTCTAGTGATTTCATGAGATGGTGGCATTAATAACCTTATATTGTGCTTCAACCACCTCAAGTTCACATCTTTTAACCCCCCATTGAACCTCCTTAATTTCACATAGGATGCAACACTTATGTTTGCAATGGAAATGGGCCACACAATTCTATTGAACCCCCTCAAACTAAAGAGTGAAGCAAAAACCTAGTTCCTTTATCCTTAAAGAAAACAACCAAGATTGCAACCCACACTCATATGCTATTATCCTCGATCATTGGACAAATAACAAATGACACCATAATGGCTTCATCTCGAAATGAAACACCTAAACCCACACCCATCTCTCTTGTGTTGCTATCCTCAATCAATAAACCAGGAATGAAGGGAATAAATGACATTAAACCAAACCAAAGTGACAATAAACCCATAAACAAACTTCAAGACATCCATCATACTAAACATAAATGCACACTTTGAAGGAAGGTCCATGAGGTGAAATGAACCATAAGAGAGCTAGCTGAACTATAAGAGAGCTAGCCCCCCATTTACCTATGTCGCTTAAGTCTTATATGCCTTATTGGTGATTACATTGCCTAATTCTAACCCTTCTTTCAAATCATAAATGACCTCACACCTCTCATCCTTAATTCTAACCCTTCTTTCAAATCATAAATGGCCTCACACCTCTCATCCTTTAGGTATATATAACACTAAAATTAAATAACCAACCTTTTAATTTCATTATTAATTTCCTTTATGTATAAATGACAATAAAATTAAATACCCAACCTTTTAATTTCATTATTAATTTTAAACATTATTTATAAAAAATAACTTTATTACATATTAAAATTAATATAAATATATATCTATATAATTATGCTTATAAAATATAATTAATTATATTATATTAAATAAAAAATATAATTACAATACATTATATTAAATAAAAGTTACTATGGATTTCTGGCAAAAGGAATGTGTTTGCCAATACAATTATGATATCTTTATGTTATATTATATAAGTATATTTGTGCTCGCACATAATTCAGATTAACATGGATCTCCACGAGTCTGGGTGTCTCTGCAAATATTATTATAATGAATGTGTTTACAAATACAAATACGAGTATCTCTATGGTGTGTGTACTATGCAATTTGAACCGAGAAAAAAATACAAATTGAGTAGTCGAGAATCAGGAAGACGTAAGATACTATTTGTTACATAAATACTATGCTTGTAATCCATGTGATGTCATATTCAGGTTTTAGGTCTTAGTTACTGTACCAAGTCTTTGGCATTTTTTATTTCATGTCGTAGTAATTAAAAATATAGTCTGTGAAGTAAATTTTCCATTAACCTTCTGTTAATCAAACTTGTTAATTCTCAATCATGATTTTTAGCTTCTTCCCCTACAATATTAGACTGTTCGGTTGCAAGTCATCCTCTAAGGATACTGCATAATCGTTAGAAGTTTCTGTTATGTTTGTTCAAACGAGGGTATATATTTATTGAAAGGTTACTCTTAATTTCAAGTTGAAGGGCATATATTTATTCAACCTTTTTACGATAAAAAGTTGAAAAATAAATTATACTTCAATTGATAAAAATAGATTAAATACACACTTCAACAAAAATATTCTAAATAAAATATTTCCCTTTCAATTATTTAAAATATTAAAATTTAATAAACAATTGAAATTAAAATAAAAAGTAATAATAAGAATACATTGTAATTTCAAATATAATTTTTTGATGAATTATTTATACATTAATAATAAAAAAAATTCATAACAATTGAGCTATGGTGGTTGTTTATGAATTTCTAAGTGTTAATAATCATAATATAAAACTTTACATGCATTTTTTTTTATGAACGGCAATATAAGTGGATGCAATCTATGTATCCATATGATGCATGAGCAATGCATCTTACATTCATATTTTGGGTATACCCGGATCTTTCTTAACCACTGGAGTCATGTTCATTTTAAATCTCATTAAAAAAGAAAAAAATGTAGTAGATCTTGAGGTCTTTGTTGAAGAGTGATAATTCTATCATCATACTATACAAGCAATCAATAGAACTTACTTTCATTATAGGCCTCTAGGGACATGACAATCTAGCATGATTGCATCCATTGCTTATTATTTAAGCTAAGATGTTTATGATTTGGAGCTTTCCAAGATCCATAGAAACATGAAACTAGATGAAATTACTCATCAAGACCACCAAAATATGTTACTTTTTATTGAGGATATTGATTGTTCACTTTATCTTTCAACCCATGTGAAAAGGCATGAAAGAGTGCCTGATGTTAGAGCATAATCCCCAATGCATAAGTTTGATGATAATACAAATTAAATGTTACCTTTTCCCTAGCTTTCTTAAGAATTCCACCGAGTTTCAAAAATGTTGTTCTAAGCATTAATGCTACAAAGGTTAAGTCTCCTTGATCTTGGGTTTGGGATGAGGCAAGGAAAAGAGAACTATGGGGAATTTTCAAAGTATCGGCACACCTGTGTCAATGTTGCTAGAAACCAGAAGAAGATAACAAAGGAAATGACATTAAGGCAAGTGAAGGAGGCAAAGATAGCAAAACAAATGATATTATAGTGAGTGTGAGATTCAAAAACATGAAGTATGTAAACTAAATGTGATGCCAATTCCTATATCATAACAAATGAATTCAAATGGAGATTTAAAAACAAAGGAGTCTAAGCTTTTTTAGTAAACTTTCATTAAGTGAGATTTATCTAGGTGTGATCTACGTGAAGGGTACACTGTGGAAGCTTACACCATATCAGGGAATAGATAAGATTCAACTAAAACATAGATAATTTTAGTCTTTATATGTCAAAGACAAGTATTGTGTGATGAACCAATACTCATTGACCAACCAAACATTGATAGTGAAAAAATTGATGAGTTATTAAAAATTTAACTCTAAAAAGAATTTAATTTTGATAGCTGTTCATGACAATCCAATGATACAAAGCATAAGAATTTTCACTTTTGCAATATTAGAGTACGCCATTTAACTGCAGTGTTTTAGGACGTGGACACCTTAACGTACTTCATGCATATTTAAACAGTTGTAATGCAATAAGAAAAGTTGAAGTGGGCTAGTTTGCTACACAGTTCTCTGATGCAATTGATAAAAGTGAATGCAATGATCTAGATTTTGTATACGGTGGAGCGATGTCTCTAAGAGATTCCACCAATCCTACATTCAAAATCATGATTCAATCAGCATCCAAAATCGATGGAAGATCTAGCTTTTTTCCGTTGCTTGTCATGTCGCAATACTACATTAGAATGTTTCGTTGCATGTTATCATCAGTTTATTTTATAAATGTTTTATTTTTTATTTTTTCAAAATCAGTGAGTAATGGTTGGATTTACAGATTTGAGTGGTTAAGTTTGTATAATCAAAATTGTTCAAAAGTTTTTCAAAAGACTGATATCTTATTCTAAACGTTTTATCTTTTTTTATTCGAAATCAGTAAGTAATGGTTGGATTTGCAGATTTGAGTGACTAAGTTTGTATAATCAAAGTGATTCAGAAGTTTTTCAAAAGACTGATTTTATTTCTCCATTCAAAATGCAATTCAAACAACAAAAAATAAAAACAGCCAACACTGTCATCATCTCACTATACTACTAATTGCTGCAAATCGATCTGAAGTTTTTGCCATGCCCGTTCAAATGAGGAAAAAAGAGGACTTCCTGACAATCCAGTGCAGCAAGAACATCCATGATTCAAAATACAATTTAAACAACAAAAAATAAATACATTCAGCCAATACTACCATCATCTCACTATACTACTAATTGCTGTAAAACGATCAAAAGTTTCTGCCATGCCCGTTCAAAGGAAGGAAAAAGGGGGCTTCCTGACAATCCAGTGCGGCAAGAGCATCTATGAGTGAGAATTTTCACCTTTGCAATATTACAGTACGTCATTTAACTGCAGTTTTAAGGACGTTGACACCTTAACGCAATTCATACATCATTAAACAGGTGTAATGCAATAACAAAATTTGAAGTGCACTAGTTTGGTACACAATTTTCTGATGCAATTGATAAAAGTGACTGCTACGGTGGAGAGATGTCTGTAAGAGTTTCCACCAATCCTAAATTCAAAATCTGATTCAATGAGCATTCAAAATCTATGGAAGCTTTGGTTTTTCCGTTGCATGTCATGTCACAATACTACATTAGACTGTTCCGTTGCATGTCATCATCTCACTATACTACTAATTGCTGCAAAACGATCAGAAGTTTCTGCCATGCCCGTCCAAATGAAGAAAAATGAGGGCTTTATGACAATCCAGTGCTGCAAGAGCATAAATGCGTGAGGATTTTGACTTTTTGTTAATATTAGAGTACGTCATTTAACTGCAG